>AYLM01003060.1:0-171210 GCA_001625345.1 Cairneyella variabilis
CCTCGAGACAATACACCGATTACAGCTTTTGAAAAGTGGTCTAGGAATAGATCAAACAATGTATTCAATGTTATTGCCGGCAGCGCCGGAGGAATGATGTCGGGTATTGTCACATGCCCGTTAGATGTGATCAAGACGAAGCTGCAGGCGCAAGGCGGTTTCAGACAGACCAACGGCAATACCATGCATGTCAAGTACCAAGGAATGGTCGGAACTGGTCGTATCATTTGGCAAGAGGAAGGTCTCAGAGGTTTATACCGAGGTTTGGCTCCGATGGTTCTGGGCTACGTTCCGACTTGGGCTGTTTATTACACGATCTATCAAAGTTTGAAGGAACACTTCGGCCAGACTTATTGGAAGGGTAAGTTACGCGACTGCTGGTCCCGAGGGAGGTGCTGACCGTAATCAGGACAGGAGAAGAGCATGAGCATGAATATGTCTGCGGCTATTATCGCAGGCGCAGCCTCCACGATGGTGACCAATCCCATCTGGGTCATCAAGACTCGCTTGATGTCACAGGTCAACAGACCATCCGTCCATGACACTCATGCCCCATGGCACTATGAATCTACCATCGACGCCGCGAGGAAGATGTACAAAGCTGAGGGTTTCAGATCATTCTACTCTGGTCTCGCACCCGCTCTCCTCGGCTTGAGTCATGTTGCGGTTCAGTTCCCGACATACGAAATACTCAGAGTCAGATTCACGGGAAGCGGCATGGGCGAAGCTGGAGAAGGCGATAAGGATCTCAAACATTGGGCTGGTCTCTTGACAGCGAGTGTAACCAGTAAAGTTCTAGCAAGTACAGTCACCTATCCGCATGAAGTCATTCGCACCAGACTTCAAACACAGCAACGCCAAATACCTTCATCTACCTCCGAATATTCAGCTTTCCGAGGAGGATTGGAAGGTTCTGGACACCCTGGACCATCAATCGTCAACCAGACTAAAGGCGTCGTCGCCGCCTTACCGAAGTACAAAGGAGTCATCAAAACCTTCCAATTAATCTTGGCCGAGGAGGGATGGCGCGGCTTCTACGCGGGTTTGGGTACGAACATGATGCGGGCCGTCCCGGCTTCGACGACAACTATGCTCACCTACGAATGGTGCATGAAGGAGTTCAATAATGCCAAAAAGGAAGGAAGAATAAAGTCTGGACTTCCACCTGAGAAGTTGTAAAAATGGGGAACGGCGTGGGAGGAGGAATGGATAGATTTGTTTGAGGCCACTCTACTGGCAAGTCACTGTTTACGGGGAGAGAACATAAGGGTTTGCTGCATTTCAGCATTTGAGCATTTTCATGTCACGGCGTTCAATCACCATCTCGCCGCTTGAGGCTAGAGGTTCATGACATCAAGAGCATTCATGTTTCGAGAGGGGTTGGATGTCACAGAGTATTTGTGGAGATACCTAGGGAGCCAACAAGATAGGCTTGTACGTTATAGAGGGGAGATACGAGAGGATCTATGCTGGCGCGCTGGTACCGTCTCTCTCTCAGATTATGAGAAAATACCCAATTCAACCATTCCTTGTCTTCGTCGGTGATATACCCCAGAGTCGTCTCTGGCCTCGTGGGTATGTATAGACCTTTCCAGGTTGTCTCACCATGTTGATGACACCGCTGTGTGACAAAACAACGTTGTTGCCACAAGATACAAGACCACAGTCCAGTTGCGGTCCTAATGCTGAAGACCACCGTAACCTTGAGGGGAGTGAAGCGGCAGCGATTTCCGACCCCTATGTGCTCCAGAAGCCAGCGCATATAGTTTACATATCGCAAAGTTGACCGTCAATTTCCCTGCTTCCCCAATATCATCTTCCCCTCCCATCCAATCTCGCCCGTTCCCTAATCTTCCTTTCCGCTTCCGTCTCGACCACATCCCCTTTCGCTCCTTCCAAATTCCTAGCTCTCCTTGCCTCTCTTCCCTCCTGCAGCGTGCTCACAATCTCTCCCACAGTGCCTTCCTCCACCGGTCTCTCTAGCTGCCCGTGCCGTCTCAAGCTCTCATTATGCCAGGATATCTGCCCGCCGTCTGCTTCTCGGTGTTTCTGGGCATTGCGTTTAGCGGCTTGGATAGAAGTACGGCTGTACACGAATAGCAAGCATGCCATGGTGAATGCTGCAAGGGGAGCAGTCACCGTCTGAATTGAAGATGTTAGCTACCTACGTTTATGGGGTGATATGGTGCGAGAAACAGAGGCTGTACTTACTCTGCCAGTGATATTGAATTTGCGCCCAGGCATGATGACGGAAAATTGGATGTAACCTCTTTCAATTGAGTTCTTGTGAAATAATTCAAGTCGTGAGGTCACATATTTCTAGAAGCTTTGAATGAGGGGCAAAGAAGCAAAAGCTCCTGCAGGGAAGTCGTGTCAGTGCAGGGATCACTCCGGATTGAGGCGCTCATGACATCGGCCGAGGATCTGCATCTGCAACGACTTTTTTTTTTTTTTAATCTTCACTTCAGTCACTCCCTTGGTGGCAATAAATTGCAAACTCAATTCACGATCGATTTCGATCAACAATACCCTTACCAGGGACGATGATTTCATGATAGCTGGCCCAGAGATTTGGGTCTTTGTGCTGCGACCTGCCAACTCAACAGAATGAAGGGATTCAATTTGACAACAATGTACGCTTTCGCGAAGGCGATTCCTAGACCGACGGCAGCGGCGTGGACTTGTAGAAGATGCTTATTACAATCGAAGGGCAAGGGCAGTGCGCGAGGATATAGTACCGGCAATAATGGGTTTGCGGGATCTGGGAGAACCAAGGGCAAGAGGACAGCTGTGCTTGCAGCGGCAGCTGCAAGCGCAGTTGGCGCTACGACCTTTGCTTTTACCGATGATATCAGGCATGCATATGAAGCGGTAGAAAGGACGGGAAGAGTTGTTAGCACGTTGGCCGTGTGTATAAATGAGTAAGTTCTCAAGGAACTGGACGGTGGCAAGGACAGACGCTGATGGGCTGGCAGCTATCGAGTCACTCTAAACCAAAACGAGAAGACTGAAGACGAGGAGGAAAAGAGTAGAATTTTGAAGGCTTGCCACAAGAGATGTGCGGATAGGACACTCAAGGTGTTGGAGAAGAATGGGAGCATTTTCATAAAGCTGGGACAGCACTTGGTGAGTTTGTTAAGTCGAGCTATGTACATAGAACGCTTGCTTATACCAAATAGAGTGCCATGGGCTACCTACTTCCCCTCGAATGGACCACGACTTTCATACCCCTGCAAGACAAGTGCCCAGTCTCGTCCTACGAGTCAATTGAAGCTATGTTCATTCAAGATACGGGCGGGGAGATATCAGATTACTTCTTGGAGTTCGAGCATGAACCTATTGGTGCGGCATCACTGGCCCAAGTCCACTTGGCAACAATGAAGGAGACAGGCCAGAAAGTAGCAGTGAAGGTGCAACATCCCGCTTTGGCCGAATGGGCAGATCTTGACCTTGCTTTGACGAAGTACACATTCTACACTTTGAAGAGAGTCTTCCCAGAGTACGATCTGGAATGGCTCTCCTCCGAGATGGAGCTGTCCCTGCCACAAGAATTGGATTTTGCACTAGAGGGGCAAAATGCAATGAGAACAAAGGAATACTTTTCACATATCCCCGAACTACCACTTATCGTACCAGATGTCATTTGGGCGAAGAAGCGGATCCTAGTCATGGAAAATGTCTCAGGCCATCGACCAGATGATTTGGAGTACCTTGACGCCAACGGAATCGACAGAGACGAGGTCTCAGCAGCTCTCGCTCGCATATTCAACGAGATGATCTTTGGCACCGATGCTCCACTCCACTGCGATCCACATGGTGGTAACATAGCAATCCGAAAGAATCCTCACAGACGAGGATGCAATTTTGATGTGATTCTCTACGACCACGGTCTGTATCGAGATATCCCTCTTGACCTTCGACGCTCGTACGCCAAGCTCTGGCTTGCTGTCATAGATGCCGACGAACCTCGAATGCGGAAGTACTCAAAAGAAGTTGCTGGCATCACTGATGAGCAGTTTCCACTCTTTGCTTCAGCCATCACGGGACGAGACTACAACGTTTTGACGAGAGACGTGGCAACGGCGAGGTCGGCTGCGGAGAAGCAGAGCATTAATACTGCTCTTGGCGAGGGAATGTTGCAGCAACTTGTCCAGCTGTTGGGTCAAGTTCCAAGAATAATTCTGCTTATCTTGAAGACAAATGATCTAACAAGAAGTCTGGACGAAAACCTGCAAACGAGACAAGGTCCTGTAAGAACCTTCTTGATCTTGGCGAGGTACTGCTCTAGGGTTGTGTTCGAGGAGCAAGTAGAAGAGCTGAAGAAGAACGGCAGCTTATTATGGCCTGTTAATATGGTTGGTTATCTGGGTGCTTGGATAAGTTTCCTGAAAGTAGAGTTCAAGCTCGAGGCTTTCGAGTTCTGGCTGGCGGTGAAGAGAGGCTGGAATTATATTGCGCGCGCGGGGGGGGTGAGACACAGACACAGATTAGTTGATGATAATGTAGAGATACTCTAGATAGAATTGTCTCCTTACATAGAGCGGCCATCGAGTCGAACAGAGCGCTTGAGAGTGTACACATTGACTCTATGCCACAACAGCTGCTTCTGACTTGAGATCCCTCAGAAAATCAATTGAAAAATTTCATAACAATGCAAAGCTCATAGATTTTCAATTTCGGAGACACCCAGATGCACAAGAGCTAATCGGAGCTTGAGACGTTCAGGTGTTCGAAGGCAATCGTACTTTTATTGTCGCGCATCGCCAACCGAGAAGGGCTTCCCCTTCCAAGCGAAATACGCGAGCAAAGAATGGGGCAGAGTACAGATCGATAAACACGGGATGAAAGCTGTCGAATCTAGCAACAATTTGTCAATTCTCACCGCAGCAAGTTCCTCACACAATTGTTCGCTCAAATGCTTTACTTGATCCTTTCATTGTATCCGTACAGCTCTATAACTACCTACATCCTTGTGATATACCCGCTAACCCGCAGCTATGCAATAGACCCGATTGTACTCCGCCCAATGCATGCTCCAAAACAGGATATGTCCATCAGCTGGTATTCGTTTTTCTTCATTCATCCGCTTTCGTCTCCCTTGTATGCTCTCACGTCACCAAGTTCTCGTTACTAGTTTCCGATTCTTTGTTCCTCGTCACTCAATGGACACGGCGAATCGTCCACTCATGACCATTTGATATCGCCACTTGGAGCTCGGGCTCGTCGTTTGGTGTTCAATTGGGGTGCTGTTCCTCCCGTCGCTGGAGAGGCTGATGGTCGCGTCTGGGGTCTCGTTGCGCTCTCTGGTCTGCGGTTGCTGGTTGGCTCTTCTCTAACAGAGGTTGTTGGAGCAGCGATCGAAGACCGAGAAGTCCGCAACATCGAAGTTCGGGGTAAGCGACTCTTACTCATCGACGAGGGGACCATCTCCGAACTCGACTTCCTAGTCATTTGGGGGAGTCCAGATCCATCTCTGCTCTTCGGTCGATGTAGCTTATCACCATTACTCGGGAATGCTGACATCCTTCTACCAGGCGTGACACTGCCATCGATGAAGGCCGAGGACTGTGAGATCCTCGCATGCGTCGGGGTCATTGGCATCGATGTACTGCTCTGCAAAGATGGTGGCGAGGTGTACGAACTCGTACGTCGAGCTTGACCAGGTCTAGGACGTCCACCACTTCCACTCTCTGACTCTTTGTCGAGATTCGATTTCACCAACTCGCTTGCCATGTTTCGTACCAATACAGCGTTATCAGTCTCAGCAAGGCGTTGGATGGCGTCGAACAGACTATGTGACTGGAGGCTGTAAGAGTTATCGTCGCTTGCGTCACAAATACTGCGCACACAGCGGAGAAGATTCAGTCTCGTCAAGGGCTTCTTCTGACTGAGCTTCGCAAGTATACCAGAGAAAAGATCTGGTCTAGCAAGCGAAGCAGCGACCGGGGAGCTCAGCCGCAAAAGCTTCTGCAATGGCTCCAATAGAGCGTAGTCGAATGCATTGGCTCTTGGGGTGTTGAAGCACTCCACAATGGCTTCAGTAAAGTTGTGCTCGAGCAAGTATTTTTCAACCCTGGCTGTCTCCTCTTGGAGCCTGGCATGTGGTCAGCAAGGAACGATTACAGAAAAAGGGAGACGCACCATATAAATATAGCATCCAATGCCGTGACCTGCCAGTATTGATCATCGAGCAACGATATATAAAACAGGAGGCCTTTGTTCTGCCACAGATACTTCCTACCAACCTTTCCAGAGTGGGCAATATCACAAAGAATGGGGAGGGCGAATTCCTTAGGTGGTCTTGGTGTCTTCATGATGCGCTGGAGCAATGGAACAATACCGCTGACGGCAGCGTCTTCTTGTCGAGCTTTGCTAAGTCGACACAGATTGAACATGGTATTCAGGACCTGATTTGAGATCTCTCGGAAGTGATCTGTTGAATTCTCCATGCTTGAGTTGAGCAAGGAAATAAGAAGCTCGATCGCGTTTGCTGAGTGTAGGCTGTCCAAGGTCGTTGACAACATTGACAAGTTCTTGATGAACTTCAGCATAGTGATCTGATGAGCAGGTGTCATCCTGGGAAGATCCTTGAGAACGCCTGGGACAAGTTAGAGAGCACTAATCTGAGGAGTAAAGGACTACATACGCTTCAGCACGACCTTATCGGCGACCACTTCCTTCACGTAGTTCTCCGCTTGTGAGAACAACAAGAAGATGTTCACAATGCGGCCTTCAATCAGCTCCGAAACCTCATCCTCTTCATTAAGTACGCTTTCTAGAATGAGAGACAGCGAGGAGAGAATTTTACTTCTTGAGAAGATACGGCAAAAGTCGTTCTTTGGTGTTGGACCCTGTCTATGGTTAGAGCGTGTATTTTTGGGAAGATGGAGATAGCCGACTTGGAGTTCGAAAACATTCCAGATGCCGACAACACCAATGAGCACCAAGTCCTTGGCCTCGTCGTCGTAATCTTCATCAAGGAAGTCAACCAGCACATTCAGTCCACCAGCGCTGACAAACATCTGAAGAAGCTGTTTCGACGTATACATCTGACGCACGAATATAGCAACTTGGAGTCGAATCTCAATTGAATACTGCTTCGCAGCGAACTTGGTGATGATAGGAATCCCACCAACGTAGCACACACTCTCCAGAATGCCTGGCTCGTCAAACATGATCTGAAAAATTAGTACCAGAGAAGAATGTATATTCTCGAAGAGAACCTACCGTGTTGACCACCTCCAGCAGCCGTAAGATCATAGGCTGTCGGCTCTTGACAGTACAAGTTTCGAGAATCTCTAACATTGGAAGAAGTCCATGGTAACTAATGATGAGGCTCTTCGCATCTGCAGTATCATGCAGCACATCGAGCTATATGGTGTTAGGAATGCCTGTCAAGAATCAAGGGCCAAGAATCAAGGGCGACAGAGACTTACAAGCTGTTGCGATACATCGGCAATGGTATCGTGGTCGACAGTTACCTTAAGCGAGCTCACCAAGCCCTCAATCAAGGTGCAGAGTCGAGCGTGCTTGTCTCTTGCAATGTTGGCCTGCAAATCCATCTCATCAAAACCCCGCTCCAACGATGCAAAAGGATCCTCTTCGTCGTCCTCATCTCCCAACCAGGAATTGTTAGAGAGTTTCGAGTGCAGCATTAGAGCTCCAGCACCGTCTTCAGAGCCTCCGTCACTCTCTTCCCTTTCAATTGGCGCATCATCTTTGCCAAAGATATCGGAAAAATCTTCATCATCCTCGCCTTCAGCATATTGTTGGATCTCGACTGATGATCTATTTGGGGGCATGGCTTGCTCGTCCGTTTGAGGGGTAGATTTCTTCCGAATACTTCCATTAACTTGTTGTGTAAGTGGTGACTGTGCTGAGCGAGGTAAATTGGTGAGGTCGGATGGATGGAATAATCTTGGTGAAAGAGCATCGTCCTGAATTTGATGAGTCAGTGAGACACTTAAGACCAGAAGCAGAAACTCACCTTGACTAGATTAAGCCGTCGATCGAAAATACTCTCGTTGTCAGAGAATAAATCCGAGTAGTCTTCCACAGACTGCTCCCTGTACAAGTTGGTAGGTCTGTCAGACTGCCCAAATTTTAGTCCTGCTGAAGTCTTCACGGGATATTTATGCTGCCCAGATGCATCCCTAGAAGACTTTCGTGACGTTGGTTTTGCAGCAACTTGAGGTTTAATATTTTGAGTGATGACAGTGGGTTTGACTCGGTAGGGGCGAATGGTTTCAAGCTCGTGGGTGTCAATTTCCATGTCTTTCCATGGTGGTTTGATGGTCACAAGGTCGCCCTCGAAGTTATTGTCCCAATTGTCATTCTCATTGTGACCCACGTCAAGGGAAGCAAAAGATTTTAGTCGATCCGCTGACAGCATGCCTCCGAAATTATCGTGGGGCTTGAAGGGAAGATGCAAAGCACTGGGTGAAAGTGACGATGCAAAATCTGCATCCCAATTGTCGTCTCCTAACATATGTAAGCAAAGTCAATTACTCATATGCAGCTCGAACATTCACATACCTGTGCTTTCTGGAGAGCGAAAAGCTTCAGCAGAATTCTTTTGCTTTGTTGCTAAGGAGAGTGGAACTTTTGCGGGCGTAATCAGAGTCAAGGAAGGTTGTTCGTTCTGCACGTTGCGTAGAGGCGGGTCTCGTCGTGGAGGCAATGGACTAGTGAAACTTGATCGGGTAGAAGCACGGAATGAGCCAGAACCAGATGGTTGGTTTAGAGCATCATTCCACTGCTTGACTTCTTCGACTGCTTCGCTGAAGTTTGCAGGTGGTTTCGCCAAAGGAGCATCTGTTCGACGAGAACTGACAATCCAAGCATGCCTGAGGAGTTTCTTGGCGGACACTCTCAGGTTAGGGTCCTTCTGAAAGCACTGCATAAGAAAGTCCCTAGCCGCCTTTGCGTATAGTCAGTGAATGGACACATCGAAGGAGAATTGGGTGAAGTGAGGTCGACTTACTGGGGAGACATTTTCAGGGAGAGGAGGGTGATCGTCATTCACAATGGCAAAAAGAGCTGGCATGGCAGCCAATTTGTGATATGGAGGCCTTCCCTCTAGTAGCTCAATGACGGTGCATCCCAAGCTCCAGATATCGGAAGCTGGAGTAGCTCCAGAAAGCTGGATAATTTCTGGGGCCATCCAATATGGTGTGCCTACCACTTGTTCCTCCTTATCAGCACCAGTCAAGGTGCTTGTCGACACTCCAAAATCCGCGAGTTTGACTTTCCCATCCTTTGTTGTCAAGATATTTGCTCCCTTAATATCCCTATGAATTACACCCTGGTCGTGGAGATATTGGAGTCCGAGGAGGACTTGGCCCATGTATATGCCAACAAGGTTTTCCGGGAATTTGCCATAGCTCTTGCATATCGAGTGCAGTGAGCCATTCTCGCAGTACCTAAGAAGCGTGAGCAAATGTGGAACTAAGGAATCCTGCTGGGGCATACTCCAATATGATATTCAGGTAGTCTGCGGTTTTAACAAACCCAAGATATTTGACAATATTATCATGCTAAGTAAAGTCAGTAAGCCGAGGGATAACAATAATTTCCAACCACATACATTGAGATTTTTCAGCAAGTCGATTTCCGCCTGGGTAATACCTGTTAATATGTTCCCCTTATTAATTTGACGGTCTGCTTGCCTCGATTGACTTTAACTCGTTCTTAGGGACATCTCCGAGCCTAATCTGCTTGACAGCCACAGCTCCTCCAGTATTCCAATTGATTGCTTTGTAGACGGAACCGAAAGCTCCTTTTCCTATGCAATCTCCGAGTGTCTATCCTCTTGTAAGCAACTGCATGTCCTCTGTTCTCCACCTTGGGCGCCTACGTAGTCGTCGAATTCTTTGTCTTGGGCCGCCCTCTCTTTTCTCACTCTGCCATCCTTCCTCGGTGTCCCCGGTGTGCTCTCCGACCTGCCATGACCACTCCCTCCTGGTCTGCCATTCGACTGCCGCTCTGAGGACCAGGGAGGGTTGGAGACCATGGCCGCGGTATTGAGGCCTCGGAATGGGCTTTAGAGGGTCAAGTGAGGAGGTCGAATACTGGGGCCGATAGAGTCTTTCATCACAACCATAGATGCTCGCGGTGTCGGACCAGGTCCTCGTTTCAAGACGCGGTATCGCGGGGTCCAAAGGATTATGGCTAAGGTTGCGAAAAGAGGCGGATCCCGGTTCGGGTCTAGGAAGCACGCGATTGCAGGTTCGTAGAAGTTCAGGAAAGATTTAGTTTTGGAAACCAGACTCGGCGGTTCGAATACTGCATTGTTTATCTGCTGAAGCTATTCTCGTACATACGTTTTCTGCAAAAGTTTGTTCGTGGCCTTCGACTTGAAATTGGTAATGACAAAGTGACAAACAACCCAAGCGTCGACGGGGATTCGCGACCTGCATTGCATGTAAGGCTGAGAGTCGGCATCCGGTGCGCAACATCTAAACGAGGAACAATTCCATACGATTTGCCCAGACCGCGAGATCTTATGTTTCAAATTTTTTTGTTTTGACAACTTTTGGGAAACTCAATTGGCTGTTCACTATCTCGGATTTTCTTCGTATTGGCCAATTGATCCAGAAAGCGTTTACGAGCGTGTCTCGCAGGGTGTGGACGTTTACCAGTCCAAACAATCGGCTTGTACCTGAGCGCCGAGATCCACTCAGCGTAAGCCCTTGACTCTACATCATCAAAAGTCGCATACGCCTTCAATAATCATATGTCCCTAGGGACTTTGAGATAAGTGGGCCAGAGCAAAGGCAATGTAATTCAATTGAACGCTGCATCAGTGCATCCTCGAGCGAGGAACTATCGCCAAACTCCATGCTATCCAGCAACTCCGGTGCAAATCCTGCGTAATATGCCCCTTTACGCCGTCAAGTAGGCCTGACAACTTTTGAGGCCCCATTAAGAAAAAAGGTATAGTACAAAGTGCTGTCACAATCGTCGCTGTATCGTCGCGTGCTTGCATAATTTTCATCGGAAAAGTTTCATCTAATTCGTAGGCTCTCGACGAAGGGTTCGGCTCAGACCTGCTGACGCCCACCATTCGTCTGGAATCTCGTCTCGTTCGGCAAGTCGTGATATGATGCGGTGCATTCCTCCCAAATGCTCAGTATCAGTGGTGTTGCCACGTCGTGCAGCGCGATCAGCTCTCGAGTTCACGACATCCGCGTAAGTCCTCCAGAAGCGATCTCCTCGACTTCTGCTATATTCTCGTAGTTCATAGATATCTTCCTCATCTTCAGAATTCGAGCCAGACTCGGAACCATCGCAATCGCGGAGAGCGGTTGGATCTTCAGTCATACCAACACTGGTCATAGACGTGCTAGCGGAGGCCGAGGCGGGCCCAGAGCTCGAAGAGGACGCTGCCGCAGAAGCGGAAGCTGATGCAAAGGAGGATCCCACGCTTGGTGGCTGGGGGTCTGGAGTAATGCTGGTAAGCAAAGTATCCCAAACCATGCCACCCTCCGGGCTCAAACTTCGATCTCTGTCACCTAGTCCGTCCAGTCGAGCCTGACGGAGTAGACGGCGAGAGGTCTCGTTTGAGGACCGGTTGAGAGCATGGACTCGCTCTGACAAAGTCGGTCTGGTGGGCGGTTCCTGGAGGGAATGTCAGTCACGTTTCAAGAGTGTTCATAAGGGAAAAAGAAGTGAAATCATCAACGACGCGAACCGAGACAAGACATATATGGTACGGGTACTCACCTCCACTGTGTATGCAGCTCCACGAGGAGCAGTGTAACTAAACTCAGGGTCCTCGGGTCGGCGGAGCGGTGAAGATTGATTGGAACCAGTAGCCTGCTGAGAAGGTGATAACGCAGGTGTCATGGACGCAGGTCTGGGAGAGTTGATGCCTCTTCGTGTTCGAAGCATATGTTCCATTTCACGCTCCGTATATGGGGGTGTTGGTGCAGGGCGTCTTCGAGCCATTCGTCGAAGATCCTGCCTGACCTGTCTGAGACTTTGCATATCACTTTGACGTTCTTCCCCAATCCCAGCGTAGTAGTCTCTGGTTTCGGGCACAGGGGGCATAAGTGGTTCATCGATCTCAGCTGCGGGACGATATTGGCGCTCATAACTGAGATTATCTCGCAATCTGACCCGGTCCACTTCGAACGTCGGGAATGGGCGCGATTGCATATTCGGACGAGGACTGGCATCTCCTGCCAGAGTCGTTTCAATATGGCTCATCGGCGTGCGTTCTTCGGGGTCTAAGACTTGTACTTCAAACCGGTCCGAATGTGTATCCGCCATCATCCCCAGCAATCGGCGCCTGCGCGTCTCATTGTTCAGACGCGCATGAGGTCCGCGAACACCGCTTCGTTGTCGTCGAATTGAAGATCGCGGGCCTGCAGTGGTCTTTTCCGCCGATTTGGATGCGACCTCAGGCTCAACAGGCGTGATGAACAAACTTCGCTTTTAGTTAGCATGCGCATGAGAAACGAAGGAGGCTGAATCTTACGGTAAGCCCATTTTCGAGGATTGAAAAGAGTGCGATAGTCGGAAAAGTTGGGGAAAAGCGACCGTGAGTGTTTGGCGACACTGACAATGCGACTTCTGATGAAGTTTTTGATGATTTCTATTACCACGGCTGAAGGGTGATTTGTTGTTAATGGAGAAGCATGGGCGCGAACGGCGGCGAAAAGACGAGGGTGAAATCTTAGCGCCTTTTGCCGGCCCCTTTGATGCGCGATCTGGAGAAGATTGCAGGGATCAATGGAAATAATCGAGAGGCTGAGGAGCCTTCTTGGACCTCCGGCCAAAATCTACTTTTGAGTCACTTCTCGCAAAATCACCTCTCAGCAACATAACGTAAAGTTGATCGGCCGATGATGACTCTTTCTTTACGCCTGCCCTGATTCCCTCTACAGCTACTGTTGTAGGCATGAATTCCTGGTTGCCTAGGACATGATCGAGCTTGGTTTGGGGCGCATCAGCCGCCTCCTCAAGTACACTCCTCAACCCTGGAAGGCTATACATGTCGCAGGAACCAACGGAAAAGGTTCAATATGCGCATACCTATCTGCCATGCTCCACGCTAGTGGTGTGCGATCCGGGCGCTTCACATCTCCTCATTTGATCGATCGGTGGGACTGCGTCACAATCGACGAGCTGGCTGTCTCAGAGCGCATTTTCAGACAAGCGGAAGAGCTGATAATAGCAAGGAACCAGAAAGACAGTCTGGGATGTTCCGAGTTCGAATTGCTCACTGCTACAGCGTTCGAGATCTTTCACAAGGAGAAGATTGAGATGGGCGTGATAGAAGTTGGCCTCGGCGGACGTTTAGATGCCACGAACGCTTTGGAAAACAAGGCTGTTACAGTCATATCAAAAATCGGCTTGGATCATCAATCATTTCTTGGAAATACCATCGAAGAAATCGCTCGCGAGAAGGCTTGTATCATGAGACGGGGTGTGCCTTGCGTTTTGGACAGGAGCAATGCGCCGTCAGTCCGTCAAGTAGTAGAAGAGTATGCAGAAGAAATTGGAACTGAAGTCATTCTCAGCTCCACTGACTCTTCACTTCTTGATGGGCTTTCGGAACAAGAGTTCGAGCCTCACCAATGGGAGAACTTGGCTTGTGCTTACACGGCATTTCATCTGGCGTACACCAAGCTAAACTCGCCTCTACACCGGTTTGCACCAGCAATTGCAAACATCTATTGGCCTGGGCGTCTACAGACTATAGATATCAAAAAAGTCACCGGACGCCGCGAGAAAGTTCTTCTTGATGGTGCCCACAATGCTCAGTCTGCACGGGTGCTCGGGTCGTACGTCGACAGCAAGCTGCGCGTGTCCGGGGAAAAGGTTACGTGGATCCTCGCAGCTTCTCAAGGAAAGGAGCTGGGTGAGGTTATTAAACCTTTGCTGCAGCCGGGCGACTGTGTAGCAGCAGTGAAGTTTGGACCGGTCGACGGGATGCCTTGGGTTCAAGCCATGGAACCTCAGGATATCCTGGCTGCGGCCTCTACTTCTGGGGTTAAGAGTTCTCAATTATTCATTGCTGACAGTGACCTCTCGGGTTCATTGCGGTGGGCGACCACGGTTGCTGCAGGAGGCCCTATTGTTGTTGCTGGGAGTCTCTACCTTGTATCTGATGTTCTCCGGCTCCTGAGAGATGCTGAGCAGCTCCAGAAAGAACTTCTAGGCAATTGAAGATCTTCTTTTCTTGTTTCGTGGCCCCACATTTATTGTTGCGAGTAATGACAAGATGTCTGCTATGTATGCGCTATATATGCGCTCCGCAGCCATTTGGCTTTCGTGTCTTAGCAATTCGAACTCCTTTGATTACCAAGAATGAAGTAAAGTTTCACGCATATGGAGAGATCGGGACTCCCAACTACTTTTGCCACGTGGACCATGCCCTGGAATAATAGTCCTTTCCTTTCCAAGGTGGTAATTGAGCCAGAAGAGGGTGGTGCCTTCCTCCGTCCGCTGAGCCAAGTTCTTGAGCTTCCTGAAGCTGTCCTCTTTTCCAATCTTCAACATTCTTCGTTCATTGCATCAAACATCTTTCCATTGCAGTCATCATTAATACTTTGCGGATCAGATTACTTGTGCATACATTGTTTCAGCAAGCAGTGCAAAATGGGTAAATCTTTCAACCGAAACCCTAACAGGCGTGTCAGCCCGAGCAGACAGCGCCACCGACGCGATCGTCGGTCAGACATCAGAGGACTACGAACTATGAAAGTTGCTCACGACCCGGATGTAGCTCAAACGCACCCTGGAGCCGGCCAACTTTCTGCTGTCCATTCATCGTCAAGAGCTAGAAACACTGTAGGGCTTGTGTCTCTTGTGAATTGCATTGTGCCTACTTTATTTGTGCAGGTAAGACGAACCCGCAACGACAGGTCGAGTGGCACCGTCGTCAAAACGCCTTCCAGAGGAGATTCGTGGAGACCGTCTCCAATGCACTACACCTCGACCTCTGCAGGTACCGAGCGGACAACTAGGCAGAGAGAGAACCACGTGCCCCATCACCTTCATTCACGTATTCGTCCGACAACGCAGAAAGTTCGTCATTCTGTGATTTGAAGAACAAATATCGCGGACTCTGCTCTTCAAAAACAAATTCCACATCAAGTTCGTCTCATTCGACTTCCCCAAATAAGAAGCGAGATGAAAGAAATAATTTATGTCGATCTTGGGTAAGCATAGCATGCACTGCGCAGGGCTCAGATGTTCTGATTCCGACTGTTCTAGAAAAAGAATCGAACTGATGAGTCAGTCTCACGGGGGTTGAACGATCTCAGTCTGCGGGCCTCTTCCGAATTCGTATCCGAATCGAAAGATGACGCTTGTTTACCAAGCGTTGTCCCAATGGCCGATGTTGTCCCAACCTCCCAAGCTGAAGATATTTCGTCCTCTCAGAAAGATCCTAGGAGTGGCAAGAAGCCATGATGGATAAAATGAGGGAGGTTACTCAGTTGATGGGTAGAAACCTACAGCGTCTCTCAAAACCCATTTTGAAGGAAGATGATGTCCATCAAAAAGAGCTCCGATATCTTCAAAAGGAGATTGATTCTCTTCAGAGAGAAATGAAAGAGAAAGACTGGGCCATATCAATGCTTGAGTTCAGGTGCAGACCATGACCAAACAGTCTAGTTTGCACGTTGAGGATTTAGATACGACCTACCTTATGAGGTGCAAGACTAACAAGGACCACCAATCCCCCACTCCTTCCGAGGATGCCATGGATATGGAAGAAATCGAGTTCACTAACGAGGACGACCAATTCAGCACTCCGTCGGCCTCCTCAAAGAATACGGACGACGAAGGGCTCAGCAGTCCCACGGATGTTTCGATCGACTGTCTCACTAGTCCTTAGGGGATTGCGATAAAGACAGAGGGCTGTGATGCTGGCGAGTCCATGGAGGCAGCGACCAATGCTCCCGAGCCCGGAACATACGAGGAGAGGTACAGGATCGATGAGCTGTCTGACACTGAGATCGTGCTTATTGTCAAGAAATGAAACGTCTAGATTGTTGCTGCATTGGGATTATGATTGTTGGAAGTTGTGGTTCGATAAGGTTGAAGGAGATCGACCATTAGATTATGTTGTACCCTGAACGCTGTGTTACTTGCAAGAAGCATCCTTATTATTACTTGTTAAGCATCGAGTCGTTAAGTAGATTCGCGGCTCTAGTTTATCAATGACGATTCTCTTCTTCTTGCAAGACTGAGCCTGTGGAAGGTGTTGAACCTTCTGACAGTGTCAATTCAAACGTTTCAAGTGCTTCAGATATCATTGAAGGGAAATGCTTCAAGTAGTAGAAGCACTCTACAGACTCGTAACACATGCCAGGGCGTGAAGTATACTTTCTCCGAAGAGCGTAAGTTCCAACTCTTGCCCGGGTATCTCCTTGTCTCGCAGGTGCGCTCATAAGGACTGGTCTGCAAAAAGTCTAGCTGCAAGGCACGAGTCTAAGAAAACAAGGTATCTTTTAACATAATCCAATAGCTTGGAGATACCACCTATGGCTCCGCTCGTACTTGTTTGTACCCTTGTCATTTCTGAGGCCCCTCTGCATGTCAAAGGCTTTCGTTCGTCAATTGACAAGGCTGTCCAATACCTTGGGGGACGCCCTTGTGCAACTTCATGGTTCACGAGGGGCCTCGACGCCACAAATGGCAGACATTGAACATAAATTCCCACACTATCTCCCTCGATTCCTCTTTCTTCTCACTCAAGTTCATCTCAGCCAGCGAGGCTAGGACTACAAATTATCCTCGTTTCTCTCACCATCCAACACCTGGCACACCTCCCGCAGCGAGTGGAGCGTCATCTCCGCATAACGCTCCATTTTACATCACCATGAACGGCATCTAGGTTATAATAGCGACCCCGAACACCTCACTCTTTCCTTCATCACCCGAAGCGACGCGGCACTTCAACAGATATGGTACAGACATTCTGTTGATGCCCTTTTCGCTTACTATGATGGCGAGCCTTGCGTTGAACACAGCAATGTTACGATTCCCTGTGGTTCTGAGCTTCGCCAAATCCTCTCAATTCACAGCAATATGAGGCCTCGAGCCCGCTTGATAGCCTCGAGAGGTCTGATGTCTCTTCCCAAAATATTACGCTGCAAAGTCCTCCTCGTCTCCAGATACAAGAGGGAGTCCAGCCTCGCCGAATACAGATACATCGCCATTGACGTCTCCCGCGACGTCAATACCATACTTTCCGATCAATGACAGTGGTCCTGCACCACGGCCGCTGTCCCTTGCACCTGAGTATCACTGTCCACAATGCCATGAGGCCCGCAGCACTCAGGCATTGCTCAAGTGAGTCTTCATTATCTCACGTATTTCAGACGCTCATGTATTTCACGGTTTCAGGGCTCAAGCTAACCTCTTTCTCACCAGTCTACACAGGAACACTCACCTGAGGCCTACAAATGCACCACCACCGGTTGTAACGAAGCTCGGGCTACTCAGAGATCTGGATCGACATATGGATACTCACAGCCGGATCCGTAAATACTTCTGCGGTCTTGCGAACTGTGAAGCTGGTATCTATGGAAGCAAAGGTGGCTTCTCACGACGCCTAGTGTAAAGAGACATGTGAAGACTCATGGACATAGAGTCGCTGTGACGAGAGAGGAAAGACAAGGACGGTTGACGGAGGTGGAGTGAGGGTTCGAGGTCGCCGTTTGATGTGACAGGGTACAAGTCGGTATTGTGATTTATGAATATCTTGATCTCATCTGAGTCTATGTTGATACTTGACATGAGCTTCATGTTAGGAGATCTATGGTTCGAATGAAGATAGGTGTTCAGATATCAGGGAGCCACTTGTTCCTGCGTTCAAATAGATGGTCCATACAGCACTATGAGAAACCTACGAAATGTTCCTCACGGGACGACCAAAAAAAATCAAGAAAAAGGTAATCGAGGCAGACCCTCCCGCCAGCAGAAGGTGGCCACCAATACGCGAAGACCAGTAATACGCAATTTCACTCAATTTTGCTTAATTTAAAATTTAAAATCGGAGAAATATAGAGCTTTAGTAGGGCTTTATACGAATCTAATTTTTAAACAAAAATAATGTGTGGCAATTTGGTAAAGAAAATTTGAAAAAGTGCCAAGGACTTTTTTGGGGCAAGAAGGAGGGGGTTGCGTATCAGTGGTCTTCGCGTATTGGTGGCCACCTCCCGCCAGCGGGAGGATCTGCCTCAATTAAGCTAACACAAAAACACTCGGAAATCTTTCAAAATCAAAAAAGGCAAAAAACAAGGCTGCCTGGACCACCCTTTGAACATCACATTTCACCAGTTGCTCGGTATTTCATTGAGGGGACGGACTTCCCCGAGGAGACATCGCGTCCTTGTTGAGAGACCCAGTATCTTTTTGATCGGGCCTGCAAAGCCCTCATTGGGACAGATATGTCCTCTCATTGAGGCACACCCAAGTTCTTAAGGATTGAGGCAAAGTAAGTCGTCGTTGACGTAAACTCGCACCCAAGTAGCTTGGGCAGGACGGTTCTCATTGAGGAAGAGGCGATTCAAGACACAGCTGTGACCTTCTTGAAGTTCTTGTAGTAGGAAGATGGATGATGGTAAATTTCTCTTAGGTAAGGAGCATTATCCAGGTTGGATGGGATCGAGGAGACGCATGTAAGCCTTTTTCTCGCGAAGTTGTACAGTACTCAAGCCAAAGTTTTCTATATAGACGAGAGCATTTCGTTCTCTGATGGTGGAAAGGTAAAGTAAGGGAGACAGGTTGAGACATGGATCTTGAGAGAGGGAGTTTGAGTAAAAGAGTATCGAGTGAAGTTTTGGGACAGCGAAGGTTTGGGAGAGTGAAGTTGGGACAGGGAAGGTTCGGGAGAGCGAAGGTTTTCATAAGGCCGGACTTGGAGAAAGGCTTAAGAGGAGGAACTTTGAGAGACGGTGGCTTGGAGATAGGGGAGTGAAGGGCGTGTCCAATGAAAAGCCATGGCGAAAGATAAGAATGGGGTTTGAGAAGGTTGAAATGGGAATTTCTTGTGGACGTATCATGCAAGACAAGAGCAGATCATATGCTACCTCGTTATTTCGGCACTCCCTCCAACACATCGTGACCATTCCTTTCGTTCCATCAATCTACTCACATCACCTTCAAGCTCACCTCTTCTCCCCCCTCGGCTTCCACCCCTCATCCTCCCTACTCACCACAACCTCATGCACCTCCACCCTATGCTCCACAATCTCCCTCCCATTAACCAAATCATTCTCTCTCACCCTCTTCCACGCCTCCTCCTCATTCGCAGCTATGCCAGCCTTGACATGTCTCGGCACCAATCTCCTCCCCGCCGTCTCCTCATCCACATCCATGAACCAGACTTCGTCCATAAGTCCGGCCACTTCATCCCAGGGAGCTTTACTCAAACTCAAATAATTCCCCTCGAACACCAGCACCCTACTCGTCGGCGGGATCGGTATATCATCTAACACAGGGTCTTTAATCGCATGATCAAACGACGGTGCATAGTACGTAGATGTTGATGGAGTGAGAGGTTGCCGCAATTTGCGGACGAGAAGTAAGAATGCAGAACCATCGAATGTGAATGCTGCGCCGCGACGGGCGTGGGCGCGTGCTGGGTCTGGCATGGAGGAGAGCTGGGCCCGTGAGAGATGGTAGCCGTCCATTGGGATGTAGGATGCTATTGCGGGAGCTGTGGTCTTCCCATGGAGGGAGTCGTGGAGGGCGTTGAGACGGGTGGTGATGGTTGTTGCTAGGGTTGTTTTGCCTGAGGTGATTTGTGAGTGAGAGGATCATAAGATTTGAGGAGAATTTGAGAGAAGTATTTAGAAGACTTATGTATGTGTAAAGTGAGTACCTGAACCTGGGATGCCGGATATGGCTATGAGAAGTCTCTCATTTGGGGGGATGGTTTGGAACTTTGCTGGTTGAATTAGCTATATCTCATGCATGGATATTGGAAGAAGCTCACTCCATGTTTTCTCGACAAGACGGTTCACTTGATCTTCCATTTTGTCATATATATGTGAAACTAATTGAGATGAAGATGCTGAAGGTTAAGAAAAAGGGGAGAGCTTGCCGTAGGGTCGTGTGCCTCAAGTGGGGCCGCTCTCACTGCGGGATGACCTCAAATTTTTATCGATAAGAAATTCTCTTCCGGGACGTTCTCTGAAATCACATCCCCCATCAATTCGAGAGGCAGTCGTGAGCTCGAGGGCAGATACCTCGTAGGAGAAGGGCTTAAGATGGAAGTGGAGGACGAAGATGGAGGTCTCTTCAACATCGCAGTCAGTTCCGAAGACGAAGCAGCTAGGAAGGAGGAGAGAGTCCCGAGAGATTTCCAGTCTGAGGAAGATTTTCAAAAAGTGAAGCAGGAATATAGACCAAAGATAGAGAATGGCGAGGCAAGTTCTACCTTCTTTGCGTGAAGAATATATACTGAGATAACATGACCGTAGCTCTGGAAAGACTTGAAGTTACCAATCAAAAATCCCGCCAAACATGAATCTCAAGCCATTCTGCATGCCATTGAGGAACTCTACTTCTTCAGGAGGTACGAAGAAGCCCTGGATGTGATTGGGAGAGCAGAAAACGGTGAGCTTGGGGAGGAGTTTAGAAAGGTGTTGGAAAGTTACCGGACAAGATGTCGAGCCAAAATAGGTCATGCCGCAAAAGCATCAAACAAACAATCATAAAAAGGGGAGGTTGAAATAGATTCTTTGAGGATCACTTCAAGAAATATGGGCTTGCATTTTCTTCGTGCATTTGTATTCGAAAGCTCAAGTTGAGATTGACTAGCAGCGGATGCCGGTATATTTCTCTTCTCTCTAACCTCGAAGAGCTCATCTCTTCCATCATTCATCTATTTCGTCTCTACCCCCTTCTCTCGTCTTGTCTTCTATGTCTGCCGATTAAGCAAATAAGATTACATCTGCCATCGTACAACATAGGGTATATCTGGCCTTTCTAGCCCAAACTCCATCCCAATGCAATCTCCCAAACGCCGAAGTGGACTTTTGTGAACTCGAAGATGCTGCAGATCGCTGAAACCAAGACGCTAAAGAACGAAATCGTAATAGTCGTAAAAGGGAAGAATCGAAGAACGATCTTCGAGTACGGCAATCATAGGAGCATTTTCTCTGGCGGTTGACTCTGCTTCTCTTCCCGAAACGCTCTCCTACTCATCTCAAGTACCATCTCGAAACCCTCCTTTCCTTTCCGCGCATTCTCTCCGAAGCGCTTCACGCTCGCATCCTCAACAGCGCTCTTAATCTTTTGCCATCCACCACACAGAGCAGTGATCTGCGCATCTTGAACAAATTGCGTTTTCGTAGCGGAAAGCGGCTGGTAGACGACTGTCTCGTTGACACTGATGATATTCGAGAATGTGAGGTTTGTGGCGATCATGGTGACTTTTTTCGATTCAGGATCCACGTAAGATGTTTCGAAGACGTGAGAGGTGTCATTGCCACCCATAAGAGACATGAGCCACTTCGGCGCGCTTTGCTTGCAGGTTATGAGGCGTTCAGTTCGTAGCTAAGAGCCGTCAGTACATTTGATTGGGAGAGTTAGCACAAAGAACTCACGATTCCAGTCTCGGGGTCAACGCTTCGCGATACCGTGTCGACTGCGATGACATGTGTCGACTTGTCGTTCCAAGGACAGTATTTTCTCCAATTCGCAGTTGAAACTTCCTCCCACGAGTAGTTGAAAATCTCCTCGTTCGAAAAGACCCTCATCTTGCTCGTGTGTGCTGTGCAGGACTAGTCTGTTTTCTTGGACAAATATATGGGCCCGTCGCGTGTGAAAGAATTTCTTCTCTGCTTAATCGCAGAAATCCTTTGTGTTCGTAATTAGGAATCTCGTAGGTGTTTATTGTTCTTAGGTGTGCGAATCGACCCAGGAAGAAGTTATAGAAGCTTGACGATGAGAGATTTTCCTGTTTGCTCGTGAAGATACGGAGAAAAAGAAGGAATTTCTGCGGCCGCTAAAACTATTTTCTAGCGCTGCCGGCACCCCGAGCAAAAAGATGGGGGTCGGTTGCAACTCTGGAAGCCGACGGAAAAGCTCGGGCTGAAGTGGTGAAAATAGGAGAAGCGATCGTCAAATTCGAGAGACTCAATTCGTTCTGATCCAAGGGTCTTTTGGACTTAGTATGCATCATTACATCCAAATGACAGAAGCCTGGGGAAGCTCGGAGCTCAGGAATTCGATATCGTCAGACCATTTTTGATGTATCTTCCATCAGAGGGAGGCTTGTCGGCCGCATGCTGAAAAGTGGCAATGTGACTGGGGGAGTCTTGGTCAGGGTTAGAATGAAGCGTGGATGAGGTGTGTGCTTTTTCATCCTGGCGCAGATATTTCCGTACGAAATTTATCGAAGCAGATTCGTGATCAAAAGAGGCCTTCCGGTGTTGTCCGAATGGGATTGAATTTGAATATGTCACGTGCAAAGCCCTATCACATGACCGAACATGACCTATCGTTGCTCATCATTTCCTTTCATTATAAATGCCTGGTAGCAGTTAGATAGCTATACATCTATTTCTACGATCGCGTCCGCGAGATTTGTCTTAAATGAGACCGGCTCAAGAAGCATTGAAGTCATTCCAACCTACCGCTCGCTTAGGAAAGGGGGCTCTACCGATACAAACACCGCCATAAAATATACTGCCAGCTCGACTTCGGACCGACAGCAAGAAAGAAAAGTACCGCCTGAGTTCTCAAAACATTTGTTACATATCGCATTTGGCATTGCCGTCGTGATTTGCAACAATTGTTTCTCCACAAAGAATAGGGTTATAAACTTAGGGGTTGGATCATTTGAATGCGCTTGGTCAGGTCTACAATTGTATGAAGGGGTTCTTGAATCGCATCGTAGCACATAGGAAATGACTGGATAGCACTTTTGTCAGGATGCAAGGCCAGAATCGAGTGTATGCTGCTAAGTTCGAGCGGAGGCGGTGGGTGTGTGCGAATTCGAAATGAGACGCAGAATTTGACCACCAGTAAACAATATATTCTGCCACCTCCTGTTAAAAATTCTACCCACGGAGGCTCTTCAAACCACTTTTTAGCTTCTCGGATTATTTTGGACCAATCACAATCCTCCGTCAAAGTTTCTCCGCTTTGTTGCACGTCGACGTTCTTGTGAAAGACGCACACCTTCGGATTAATTCAAATCGAGTCTGATTGAAAAAAGGAGAACAGGGTTGGATTCAACATGTGATTTGTCATATTGGAAGATATTGGTTTGTATGGTTTGAATGAGGTTTAGCGGAAGTGAGAAAAGAGTGAAGTGAAAAATGAACGAGGGGTTTGCTATCATTCGGAGGTGGTGGATATTCTGAGGATTGCTGGGCAACATCGGTAAAAAGGCGGTAGGATCGAGAAGATATGAGAGGATTCGTGAAGTAAACAGAAGTCTCTAGATTGAAATCAGTTGACGATGTCTATTCAAACAACTTGACAAATGTTGAAAGGGGCAGAATCATAGCAGACGAATGATGAAATAGCGCTTCATGTACGAAGCTTTCTGATTTCGAGAGAGGCGATGGTGGGGAAAGTGAGTCTGCAAACTTCTATGGAATCACTCTTTAATCATTACTAGTTGCTAGCTACCGAAACGGAAAGGAGGACTGATGTAAGTCTTACTTGGTGAAAACAAGTTGCATTTCAAAATCGTTCTCTTAAAGCATCAAGATCTAGTCAGCAGTAGATACGGAAGAAACTGTAATTGGGAATAAGTATGACATTGATATGTAAACTTCGACAAAAATTCAACCGATGCTCCAAGTTCGAGGCCAGGAACAGCTGGACCAAGCCATGACGATCAGACAGGGGAAGCAGGCCCTCACTGCTCAGCACCCTCTCCTTGCCATAGCATCTGAGCTTCAATTTCCATATCGAACGGCCAGACCAATTTTAATCGAACTCCCATAAACGACTGAGATGAAGGCTCGACTACAATTTGGTTCCGGTGTTGCATGCGCTGAAGAATCAAGCTGGGCCCACGTCAATCTCACCACATCTCCCACGCCCACCGGAATCACCTCCTCGTTTGCAAGCATATGCTCCCGCTCCGCCTTTTCCTTCCGGTCAGGCACACCAAGCTGTGTGATCACACTTCACGTGAGTTCCGACTCGGTAAGGACTTTCACCGGCGGTCCCAACAGAGTCAATTCGTAGATGGAATTGACATCAACAAACTCGGAAACATACTTGGGCACAGCTCTATGCCAACCAGTTGCTTTAACATACTCCTTCCCTTCCATAGAATTTTTAACATAAAGGTAAGCGGTAATATCAGTGTTCTTGTCTTCTTCCGAGATATCGCCTTCTGTGCCACCGAGATAGTCGTACAAGGAGGCGCCGAAGAAGTCCCTGGAAGTCCAATACAGCCCTGCAGCATACTCATCATTTTCTTCAGCGATGAACTCTGTTACCATGGCAGACATTTTGTGTGGCTTGAACATTCCGTCAGAGGCGCAGTGGCCTGAGTAAAAAGTGTTTTGTTCTTGTCATAGAGTGTCTTGTTCTTCTAGTGGGAGAGCGACAATTTCTAGGTTCGCGAAGGGTTGTCTGAGATATGCTTGATCAATTATACAAATCGAAGTTGTGGGCCGGAACCTATGCTGACCTCTTGTCATGCTGCTCAAGTCTTGAGATGAGGTCTGCCTTGGTACTTTCAGCACTCAGAGAATACTCTCTCAAAATCCTCTTCAAGGCTTCGACTTCAAATTGAGAATAGCTGGTCATATTCCTGGATATATTTGCTGAATCTGCTTTTAGAGTTGATGACTGAGCCTTAATCGGACTCTCAACAGAATCTTTATATCCGATGCGCATCATCGACCACCAGTGACTGCAGAGGAATTCAGACAAAGAGCTGGGTCTCAACGTTCAATAGCTTCCAGAACCCCCCTGGACATGGAAGACGGACGAAGCTGCTTAGAATATTCGATGAAGACAGAGGGCAGATTACGAAACGTCAAATCTCATAAGAGACTTTTCTTGCAAACTCAACCACAGAGTGGGTTCCTGCTGGACTCGAGACAGAAATCAACGTATTCAAAAAGGAAGCTTCGGAGCTGTGAAACAAAACGTCTTGACTCATAGATCTTCCGGACACCATCTTTTGTTTGTGTCTTTAAGATGTAGAAGATTAGAGAACCTGATTGAGGTTGAGCAGGACAACAGTGAAAGCAATCAGGAGAAAGTCTTGGCCATTGGATGTTTTGTGGAAGGTGTTTGTCAGAAATGGTTCATCTCAACATCTTTTAAATGGGAAAGATCCTCGGATTCTCCCCCACTTCCAAAAATAGCATGTGCATGCGGGGGCCAGTACTCTCACTCAAATATATCGCTCGAGTTGCTGGAAAGGTCAGAACGTGGCCACAGCCAATAAATATCCATCTCAATGCACATATCCGAAGCTTCTTGGATAGGAGCCAACGTGAACTTTCATTAATGCAGTTCGGGTCCAGGTCTCCTTACTCAAGGCTTGCAGCTCGGTGGCGTTGCTTCCAGAGTATGAAAAGACATCTGGTCAGCTGCCCTGAGCATGACCCAAATTGCCGGAACAGACATTGCAAATAGGATGTGTCTCAAAGGTCGCGGTCTTTCGGAAGTCTCTTTCCTCAATGCCGCATTCTTTTGAGACGTTCCAAATCGATACAAAGTTCAGCCCTTTTCCCCGTGGTATCTCTTTCGGTGGCACTGTAGCAGAGGTGAGTCTTCGACGAAATCATTGGACATCGTGTAGAGAGTTGCGATGATCTGCTCGTGTGTATCTTAGACTCAACGTCAGCATCTAGGAGAATAACAGTCTGTTCTTATATACCCAGAGCTGCATGTCAGAGCTAGATAACGTTGCATTTCTTTACTGCCAAGTCCCAGCATCTAGGAATGTCACTGAACAACCATATCATGTCCGAATGCTACGCTCGGCACATGTCCAGGGATGATAGTGGAGAGATGTCAAAAGTGCAGCTTGCAGAGATCAGGGTCCAGTCTAGAGCGAGTCAGGAATTGAGCGCGCCCTTTCGAGCTGCGATCGTCACAAGTCTTTCCTACATGGTAAAGTTCCGTAATACAGGATGTCTCAAAAACAGTAACTTATGCCAGGGACACCAGAAAGCCTACGTGATATTACACGTCTCGTGCTTTCTCGAAATCGGTTCTTCTCCGTGATCGGTGTGGCACCGCAGGTTTCTTGTTTTGGATCAAGACCCTTCCTGCCAGATCTTTGGCCAAAGCCAACGGATTCAAAGATTCTTGCGTACAACCCGGGTATCTGTGTGTAATACAAGACACAGCGTCGGGTAGATGCAGCAGTTCGTATTAGTTCTTCGGTGAAGATCGCTTCCGGGAAGTCACCAACTGACTGATGCAGGAGTGTCCATGCTTATCGACAGAACTCAATATTGTCCAGTTGGAAAAGGAGACTTGAGACATAGTAGAGTTGACAAATTAGGCAAAAGGAAAAGACTCCACTGGCAGGGAAACTGAGAAGATATCCGATGACGGCCAAATGTGAGTATAGTAGATCACCGAGCCGACGCGTGATAGAGAACTTCGATGCAAGGGGCCTCCTAATGGGGTCGGATCTAAGTTCCGAATTGTTGGGAGACTTCTAGACACAACATCTTGAAAGCCCGGCAGCCACAAAGGTCACGACGGGAATTCCTACAAACTTCCAAAAAGTCTGACTTCCTCCATTGTAGACAACTTGGCAAACTAATAAATCGGGCCACTATGACGAATCCCAAATCCGCGTATGAAACATTCCGAAATCTTCTAGGGTATAACCACGTGCTACCAATTAATCGTAGAAGCTTAAATCTTTGGAGCTATTGAAGTGGAAAGTGCGCAAGCTTCTCCACAATCGCTTATTCCAGGAACCTGGTTCAGGGCGAAACAAAGATCTGAGATAGAGGCCCACGAAGACGGCGACCTTGCAACATGACAGCTCTCAAAATGCACATTCGCCGGAAGCTGCCAACGCAAAGGTGCAACTTGACTGGCTCGACTGGAGCGGATATTTTCCCCTGGGATTGAGTGGATGTGACGAAATGTACGACATAATCTCGGGCATCTTTTTGTGGGCACAGCAGCCGCCACTCAGTGACACGAGATCTTTACCAGTCTTCTATCATGGTTCGACACAGATTCTCATATGATCAATAATTTTTAAGATGAGGCTTCACTCGAGATTAAATAGATGTACTGAGGGATACTTCCTTCTATTAAAAGTGCATCCACCACAACAAGCAAAATGACGGCCATCAAGATGCTATCGCCGACGGCCCTTCTCCCAGGAATCATTATCCTGAATGCAAAATACTTTCCCGACTCTGAGATATCTGCGGCCAAAGTCGGAGCGACGTCGTTCGCCTTCTCAGCCATGCGAGTTCTCAAAGAAGTAGGGTTATTTGCAGGAATGATTCTGTACCAAAGACAGGAGGACATCAGAATCCCTCATCTCACGCTACAAACCAAGAACTCGGTATCATGTGCAGTCATCTCCTTCAACTTCGGGATGAGGAGGTCGGATCTTCGAGACGCCATTAGCGCCGCAGCCGAGATTCTTGTGTCGGAGACTTACGGCGCCATTGGACCAGCCATCCTCTACCACCAAACGGACACCCTGCTGGTATACAGTCCCGAGTGGATGCCGAGTTGCGTCACGCATCATGGTCCATTCTGCGACGACTTCGCCATGCACTTTTCAAAAGAGCAAGCTGCTATAGCTTTTGGAAGTGACGAGAAGGCACTTCATCTAAAGAAGCACCAAAGACTCGGGCTGAATCATCTCCGACATGCCAAGAACATGTTCGTCTTGCAGCACTCGCTACTGCAACGTCACTATCTTGTCAAGCACGATATCGACAGCAGTCGAATCCACCAGCTCAGCCCTCCGATCGACATAAGGCGAGTACCTTGTCATCACCTCGTTGAGACTCATCCGCACATCATCAAGTTCGCTCGTGCTCCGCCATCACTTGTTCTTTTCACAGCAGTCGCAAGGCTCGACTACTTTAAGAACATCGAGTTTCTGCTCAATACAGGTGTCGAGCTTCTCCAACGTGGTTTCCCAATCAGAGTGTTGGTCGCTGGAGGCGATGAGAGCGACGCAGGCAGGCGTGCAGAGCTCTATGTTCGGATACCAATGGAATTCCGCTCCGAGTTTATGATCATACCGAAGCTTCCCAAAGACGGGCTTTATGCCTTGTTTGATCTGATCAACGACAACGGGATCTTCGTATGCACTTCGCGGTACGAGACACTCGGTATCACACCACTGGAAGCTGCTCTGAGCAGTGTTCCCACTGTCATCGTGGACTCAGCGAACGTGGAGGCCTCAAATTATTTCCCACCCGAGTACCGGTTCAGCAGCTCGGTGGCAAGTCTTGCGCACTTGATCGAGCGATTTGAAGCAGAAGGAATGCGGGGCCGGGGAAATTATTTGCGTTGTAAGATTGAAGAGCAGATTTCTCATGAGAACTTCAAGACAAGTCTACTGGATGCATGGCTTGCTTTCTCGAGGGCGGCTAGCACGACAACTGTAGAACCGGTCAAGGAGAAGCAGTGTATTAGTACTCATAGTTATGTTCTTCCAATGGAAGAGGCGGTTTGATGTCCCTGGGTTGTCTGGAAGTCAGATGTTTGCTGTGGTAGCACGGAGTTCTGGGTTGCACTAGATTTAGACCTCTAGTTCTGTACGAGTACCGGCTTGATATTGCATAATATAATGCATTTGGCTCTGAATTCTGCCTAGGAACGGTGAGGCATAAGCGAGCTCGGTAACCAGGAACTCAGGGGAGGCGATCTAGAGTCTCTTTTGAGTTTTCGATCGATTCTCCCTTCTCAAATGTTGATGATGTTCCTGGACGACTCCTGGTTTCGGGATATTGTGGAGTAGGTCTAGCAAGGCGCTATGTAGCGGGGAGGCCCGAGCGCCTTTTCCGATTATCTGCAAGCGCAAGCCCTAAAAATGGCGCTGGCGCATCATCCTGTCGCGGCAAAGTGAAGGTTCCTTGTGCACCAGCAACCCTCCCCTGAACCTTGTGCGCGTAGCTTTGAGTATGAGCTGCTTGCTCAGCTTATAAGTGAACGTCGCCTCATTCTTTCCAACCTCCTCAATCTTCAAATTCCGCTCCCCCAATCTATTTGGGCGAGCTTTCTCTCATCAGCGCGCATCGCGAACCTGCACTTCTCCCCAAACTATCAAACAAGTCGGAAGTTCGATCCCGATCTTGTCTCAACCAATCATAGCGCGTCATTTTCGCACCTGTACCTCACCCTCTGCATATCAAGTACCTTCATAAGATCCACGCAAGATGCCTCCTGAGTTGAGAAAACGCAAGGCGCCTGCAGAGGCTCCAGCTGCAGCACCTCCCGCTAAGAAGAAGGGTCCGGTCGCAAAGGTTGTCGCAAAAGTTAAGGAAGCTGTTACACCAAAGGCCTCCAAGACCAATGGCACTGCCAGCGCTTCTGGTACCTCCAAGGTCACTGTTGGCGAGACGATCAACCTCGACGGCTTTGGTGGAGAGATTGAGACCCATGAGGCCAAGAAGACTACTCTGAAACAACTTGTTGATGAGAGCAAGGCTGGCGTTGTCCTGTTTACCTACCCTAAGGCTTCTACCCCAGGCTGTAAGTAGCACTCCCAACCCATCAAATCTCTGCGTTTAGGCCCTAATAGATACCAGGCACGAAGCAAGCTTGCCAATTCCGCGACGAGTATGAGCCGCTCACTGCCACCGGCTTCGCCATCTACGGATTGTCGAAGGATTCACCCAAGGCCAATACCACCTTCAAGACCAAGCAGAACTTGCAATATCCTCTCCTCTGCGACCCCAGTGCCACCCTTATCTCCGCTATTGGCTTGAAGAAAGCCCCGGCTGGTACCCAACGCGGCGTTTTCGTCGTCGACAAGTCCGGCAAGATTTTGGCAGCAGAGGCCGGCTCTCCATCTGGTACGGTTGAGGTCGTCCAGAAGCTCGTCGGCGGTAGTGCTTCTGCACCTGTTGCCGCTGAGGCACCCAAGACCGAGGAAGCTCCAGCTGCAAACGGTACCGAAGCTATAAAGGAGGACATTGCCCAGGCAGATGTCGCTGCACAAGTTGCTGACACGGCCGAGAAGCTAGATAGCAACGAGAAGACGGAAGTGGCTGCTTGAGGATGAGCATAACGCACGGTAATTGGTAAACATTTCAATTGCTCTTTGTCAAATAGACTATGGCATGGAAAAGTCGAAAAGCGTTGAACCTGGATCTACCTGAACTCTGAACGCTTCTAAGGACGAGAACCACATGTATACTCTATGGGATTGCAATGGAAATGCTTCTGAATGATTTGACGACTTGCACTTGATACTGGAGCCTCGACCAGATATTATGGTGACAGCAAAACAGTTTTAAACTGATAATGACCCTGTGACACAACAAGAACGAATCAAATGACAGACACATAACAAAAGCAAAGGTTTGATCAAGAAATTTGAATGTAGAAGGTGAAGACTGCTTCAAGTCCTTCCATAAATGCTAGTGCCGGGTATTATTCGGTTAATCCCAGACCTCAATTCGCTCTTCAAACAGACGACAGCAACCAAACTGAACCTCGACTGACCCAACGAAGTCATTGGCCTCTCCTTGCGAAAGATCAGCTCGCCATGTCTTCGCATACAGCAGCTAAGGCTGCGCAGGCCACCAACAGAGTCATTGCCATCAACAAAGTAAGCTCCCTAAACCTCAACCTCGCCATCAACCTGGAGTCCCAAACGCCTTAGCCCCAACTCCCTCTCTCCTTCTGGCGGATACGAAATTGACACAATGTAATAGAAATATACCCTCCAATCTACCGGCATCTGGGAACGCATCCGCCGGCTCCTAGCCGTCGACCCCACGCGCTCCAATGGCGTCCCTCTCAACCCGCAATTCCGCAACCCACCTCCTGGCTCCAACGAGCCCTTCTCCTTCAAAGACCCCGTCACCATCCCCGCTGGGGATATCGCCGAGAATCCATACTGGAAGCGTGATGTTCGGCGCTCATACCCTCAACTGTCATTCGTGACGCAAGGCGATGTGGTTGGTCTCCTCTCAGTTGAAAGTGCGAGCGCACCAAAGAAGGAATTGATTGGTGAAGCGGGTAGTAAGGAGTTGGTGCAGGTGAAGCAAGAGGGTGAGATGGGACTTGCGAGTTACTTTTCGAAGAGTGGGAAGGAGGGGACGTTAGCTGTGCTGGGGAAGGATGGGTTACCGCCGTTGCCGTCAGGTGCGAGTTTGAAGGCTGGTGCGGATAAGTACCATTTGACAGAGGAGAATGCGTATCCTGAGCAGTGAGTTATGGATCATACTGGTGTTCTGAACAGCTACTAACTGAGTATAGATATCCATGCCGGACATTCCAATAGATGAGACGAAAAGAGGCGTTCGTTCGCATTGTACTGTACATAAGAAGCAGAATTTCATACGGTTCAGAAACGTGTCTTGTACATTGGGATAGTGAGTACATCTTGAGAGCAGTGAACAGATATGAATATCTGAGTATCGGCTCTGATGGCTCGATATAACAAAACGGCCAGACAATATCTCCAACCAGACTCCCACATATGCATAATATCCACGCCTATCACCAATGAAGCATTCCAGATCGCCGTTTACCCGCTTTGTGAAGTGTAGATACTCAATTGTTCCTGTGGTTTGATTTATATACATAATCACCCTTCGAGTCTGCCTTCCAAGCCACAATATGCAAGTGCATGGATGTCCGGCGACCCCACAGCTGTACCATCTTCAACCTCAATTCTCGCACGTCTCTTCGCACTTCCTCTGCATTCCTCTCTCTCCTCGCTGTCTCCTCTCATATCGATAATGGCTGACCCATTTGGATTCTACGACTGTCTATAAGCTCTCTGCCCCGCGGAGCGCCGCAGTCAACACTCGGTCATGCCCACATTCGCAGCCTCCTGAGCTATTGCTACAACCCCACGATGTCCTTCGGCTTCTCAGTCGGAGACTTCGTGTCGGTAACACAGCTTGCCTGGACGACGGTCCAAAATGCTAAAAAGGCATGCGGCGCACACGATAGTCTCGTCCGCGAGGTCAACAGCCTGCACATCGTGCTGCATCGCTTAGAGACGGAAGCCTCGAAGCCCACTTCCGTTTTGAACCGCACAGACTTGGACGGTGTCGACGACGGGAGAAAAAAGGAATTGGCAACGCTAGCGAAGGACTGTGAACGCGTGCTCCGGGTCTTGGATTCGATTCTGCAAAAGTATAACAGGTTGAGCGAGGAGAAAAAGAGCTGGCAGAAGTTCTGCCAGAAAGTGCAGTTCGGAAATGGGAAGATGTTGGATCTGCCCAAGATTCGATCGGTATTGGCAACATTTACACAGTCTATGGTGTTAGTCTTGAATTTGTTGTCGGCCGAGAGTCAAGGGAAGGTGGAGGCGTATATGGAGAAGAACGGGGAAGAGTTGCGTGAGATTAAGAGCAGTTTGCATTGGGTGACGGCGACGATGCAGGCGCAGGATAAAGAGGCGGGTGGGAATGGGGCGACGAGCATCTTGACGAGTTATAGGGATGATGATCGGAAGGTGTGGAAGTCGTTTAGGAGGGAGCTGATTAAGGAGGGAATTTCGAGCAGAGTGGTGGAGAGACATAAAAAGACGATCATGAAGTATGTTATGGAGCTTGGTGAGAGAGGGATTTTGGATGATGTGGTACAAGATGATGGGGAATCGAGTGAGTACTTGGTTTACCCGGCGAACGATTCCGGGCTGGAAGGCTTGGGTCAAGACGAAGCAGGGCCGAGCAACTCAAATACGAACGTTGAAGAGCGTGAAGATTTGCTCAATCTACAGCATGCGAGAAATTCAGCTACGACGGGAGCTGGAGAGTCCTCCGAGCCATTGGACGACAGCCGTTGTGAGGAAGACCGAGATGCCGATGAGGGCGAAAAGAATAGTGTGTCAACTACCAGAAGTGAGACATCTGAGCAGGCTGTTCCGAGTACACCAAATTTTTCTTCGTCAAAATCTGAAGACATGCTTCTTGAGCCAGGCGAAAGTGGTTCTCATTCCGAACTCCCCGTGCCTCTTTCGGCCTCAAAGATCAGCGAGGAACCAAGCAATCAAGAAGCTGTTCCAGAAACCAATCGTGTCTTTGTTCGACATGGCACAGTGGACGAGTTCGAGAAGAGAGATGTCAAAGATTACGAAATCGAGGCAATTTTGCGGGCTAAGGATGAAGCTTTACAAACCACCGATGAAGTCTTACGAGCTAGCGAAGAAGCCTTCTTGTTTGCTAGCTATGAAGCAGAGCGAGCGAGCGATAAAGCATTGCTAGCTTTCCACGAAGCTTTGCCAGCAAGCGATGAAGTTACTCCAGATCTACAAGGGAATCAGACTCGAGCAGAGCCGCCCTCAGTGTCGTCCCAGCTCCACGAATCGTTAGAAAAGATAGTGGAGCCCGAGGTGAAGAGGTACGCTGTGTCCGTTACAGACGGAGAGCTGGAGCCCGACATGGAAGGAGATGTACCGAGTTCCGAGTCACGACTTACACTTTCCCGATTTTCTCTAGCGCCCAACAACATGCTGAACAATACAAAGACCAAATTTCCTAATACGCACAATGACTCGGGTGGTGAGGCAGACGCGGAGGAAGACACAAGTACAGACAGCTCCTCGATGGATGATTCTGAATTAGACTCTGTTGGATCTCCTGCAGTGATCACCTGTGGTCCGAGTCGATCCGCTGAAGTTTTCGAATATTACCCAAATGAGAGGACGAAGTGGTCCCAATTTGGTAACCCCAAGGCACTGCCTGACGACTTTGGATCCCGTTATCAGGCTTATGTCGAAGAAGTAGAAGACGAGGAATTCAGGCCAGGGGCACATCCAAACTGCTTGTCGAGCCAAGATGGGGATTATGTACATCGTGGCGACCCAGCCGACCACCCTTTTCGCGATACAGATTCCAAATCACATGAGGCAGGAGACAAAGTCAATTTCGCCCTTCTTGACCCAAAAAACGTAGATACCACAGCACTGGAATCTGTAGCCGAACAAGAACGGGAGAAATGGCGCCGAAAAATCGAAAGTAAAGGAATGTACAGAGGCCCAATTTTTGACTTCGAACCTGGAATCTTTTATGAACCTGACAAAAAAAGACTTATAGACCGGGAAGCCATTTGGTGTTCAGCATCGAATTGGGATTCAGCCTCTGCGGGAGAGAGATTAGATGCTCAAATATTTGAGCCCAGGGAAACGTCAAATCTGAGCTCGAGAAATTCCGACCGGCCTGAGGACTTCAGTTCAGGGCCCTGTTTGTCCTCAGACTCAAATGCTTACCAACTTGAGAATAGCCAGGACTGGAGGAAGCTTCCTGCTGTGTGGATGAAGTCGAGTACCAAGTTCCAGATATATACAAGCGATTCTGACGACCGCCGACGTGCAGAGGAAGAGACGGTGCGAAACAGGCGGATGGTGGCGCGTTACCCTCGAGGTCCACCGTACGCTCCCCCACGGTTGCATGAGGAGCTTTACGGTGAGCGCCTATCAAAGCATCAGCTGAGGAAGTCACCGAGTGAATCAGGGATTGCAGCTCCTGTTCCTGTCTACGGTTATCCATTGCTGAAGAAGTCAACGCGGTATTCAAGTGATTATGCGGATCGCAAACGGACAGAAGCCGCTAGAGAGATAGAAAAGCTGCGAGAAACCCGGAAAAAAGAGGCAGAAAAGAATGAGCGATCACGAAGAGGGAAAGAGGAGCCTAGGAGAGCTGACAAGAGGAAGTCGAAGGACAAGAAGAGGAGGAAGGCCACCGATGAGAAAATCCGAGCAAGAACTACAGCGAGTGCTTATGTTCCGGACGAGTCGTCCGAAGATGACCACAGCAAGAATGTTCAGCGACGGAGGATGGAGAAGGAAATTCGACCGAAAGACGAGGCCTCTCAACGTCTCCGTGATGAGAAATGGGCGCTTCTTAGTGACATTGCGAGTCAATATATGCTTGCTGCCCACAAGAAGGCTCATCCGCCAGATCAGCATCTTCCGCCACTGAGGAGAGCAGTAACTTTTGCCGCCCCCGAGAAGGCTCATCCGCTAGATCAGCATCTCCCGCCATTAAGGAGAGCAGTAACTTTTGCCGCCCCCGAGAAGGCTCATCCGCCAGATCAGCATCTTCCGCCATTAAGGAGAGCAGTAACTTTTGCCGCCCACGAGAAGACTCATCCGCTAGATCAGCATCCTCCGCTAATGAGGAGAGCAGAAACTTTTGCCCACCCATCACCTCCTGAACCTTACACAGTTCGCTCCCCCTCAGCAACCGCTCAGTGCAGCGACGACGATGACTTGCCCCGTCGGTTATCTGCAGAGAAGAAGCATGAGGCAGCAAGGATTTATTACTCGCGTAACTCGCGTGGAAGACACACCATTCGCTACCCCTCACTAGCCCAGTACAGCGACGACGAAGATGTGCCGTGTAGATCCACTACAAAGAAGACCCAGGAGAAATCAAAACGGAATGAGTCGCCCCGACCATTTTACAACGTTCGCTATGCTACTCAGTACAGCGACGACGAAGACATACCGTGTAGATCCTCCGCAAAGAAGCAACAGAAGAAGGCAGCGACAGATGTCCTGCCTCGCAGCTACCCACCATCAACCTCTAGTGGCGACGATGAGCCACGTCGGCCAGGCTGGTGAGAGCAGAGACCCATGCCTCGCCTCCACCTCCAGCAACTAACACAGTTTGCCACCTCTCGTCATTCACCCCTCGGTACAGCGACGATGAAGACTCGCTACGCCGATCCTCCGCAAAGAAATTTAAAGAAAAAGCTCATGTACAACTACACACTTGCGAATCGGAGTGGATAACTCTTTCAATAGAAAACGGGAACTTACACCGCCTCATGAGAGATATACAAATCACACATCAACAAGATCTCAGTTCATGAAAATCATGCTTTCATTCATTCAAAATAAGCCATGGGCCAGTGACCAGCAAACCTCCAGAATCACCCGCCTGAATGGAGCTGAGTTGGAATACACATGCCTAAGCACTCCACCTACCCATATCCCATATCCCGTTCCATACTCCCCGAATTCAAGGTCGACCAAAGATCATTTACTCGAAGGGGTTGGTGTGGGTTCCCCACCAGGTCAGGAACAAGGAGAGGCCGACGGTCTCGAAGGCGCGGGCCAGAGCACCAACCGCAACGGTGTCGAGGGGTCGCTTCTCGGTGAAGATTTGAGCGATGAACTGGGTACAATGTTAGGTAGTAAATTTGAGGAAAGAAGGGAGACTTACCGAAGGAGCAGAGCTGGCCATAAAGATCAGAGATCCGAGGTAGGCGGCACCCTTGTAGCTGAGAGTACCGGTAGCGTTGATCAAAGCACCAACACCGTAGGACTGGATGGCGCTTCCGACAAGGGAGGTTCCCCAGGCAGCGGCGGCAGAGGCAGCCTCCTTCGACTTCAGGAACTCCTCCTTGCTGTTCGCAGCTTGGGCGCGGTGGTAGGTATCACCTTGAGAGATGTCAATGTTTGCACATGTTAGGAGAGACTAGCTGCTTAGGAAGATCATGAGGTGAAGGCATGACTCAAGTGTAGCCAATGAAACTGGAGGAGTTCATGAACTTACCAAAGACGGGACCAAGAATGGCAAGGGAAGCAGCATGGTTAAAGACAGTGCCGAGAGCCTGGTAGAATCAGTATGTAGCTTGTAGTAACAGTGTGAACTTCCTTACAATGGCAGATGGCTTGACGGGTGGGAGGTCTGCAAAGATGAATGTCAGCAGATGCATCTTGTAAAACAGTCTGATAGCTCATTGTCAAGGAAAAGTGACCATTGAGCCCAAAGTGAGGTCTTGGGAAGCTCTCCTCCAAGAGAGCTTCCAAGCTTGTCAACAAACGATCGAGATTTCATCGATGTCGTCACTGGCGGCCAAGAGACGCAAAGCGGAGAGATACATACAGTGAAGAGACATGATTGCGGCTGTGTGAGGTTCTTTGATGCTGAAGAGTTGGATGGGAGGTTCGTTGAGTACTTGGATTGATGCCACTTTGATAATTGATAGAGAAAATTTGGTTTAAGAAAGAGAGAGGGGTGGTCACTTTATGGGAGGAAGGAAGCAGGCACGGCAGGGAAGTGCATTGCTAGCCGGCTTTGGAGCTACTGCAATTGTGGCTCGAGCCAAACATGACGAAATGCCTCGATTTCAAGGAAGTGCAGGGGTGGGAGTCATCCAAGCTCGCGGAATGGCATTCTTTCTCTCACGTTCGTGGACAGGTACAAAGTTTATGACGTTCAGATTGCCCTTTTTTGCCTCTTCAGCCGTTATCAGGTCCATGTCTCTCAGAATCCATTTCACTTATCGACTGTTAATTCCCATCCCTTCTCGAATTGCCTTGGTAAAGAATGGGACCTCGGACGGTTCCTCCGCCCTGACCTGGCAGATGTTACGGGTCATATTGGTGTGTGGGGAAGCTCGGCGGGAAATGACCTCATGTGGCTGAAGCTCCAACCACCTTGTTGAGAGCTCTACACGTGACTAAACATATCGATTCTCAGAGCCAAATTACATGTGCTCAGCTTCAAGATGATTTCGTTGAAAATATATTAATATCTGTTGCGGGTATCGTTTTGGTCCAATCCATTTTGGGTATCTCAACAGCCTCCTTCCAATACTAGCCGGTTTCGAGCAGCTGCTCCTGACCGTTGCCACTTCATTCCGACACAACTCCTATACTCCTTCCTCTCTAACTCCTTTGTCTGACACTCTTCCCCCGAGCTGCATATGCTGCCAGAATTGTGTTGAAGAACGTGAGGAAAATGGTAGCGCCCGGTGGCTGATGAGCAGAGCCAGACATCGCTTCCATCCCCTTCATCTCCGGATCATCCTCTCGTATTTGTGGATCGGCCAACCAGAATATTCTCCTAGCCATTCGAATTGATTTCATCTGCTTTGAAAGAAGACATGCCTCTACGATGACCTCGAACAGCACTCACTCCATTTCATGCGCCGGTTGAGGTGTAGGATCCGACTTTTTTGCACCTTCAAGTTCCGTTGGGGCCCGCCCGTGATCACCACGCAGCTCGCTGTTGTTATAAGGACCCTTCTTCCCACCTTCAAGCTCGTATACAGGAGAAGGCGACCCTGCGTTTGTGTGTCTGTGCTTCCTCCTGCGCCAAAACAGGAAGGACAACGCTGCGACGGCTATCACACCAAGAGATATACCTACACCCAGTCCCGCTTGTGCTCCGGTAGACAAACCTGACGATGACGGCGAAGATGTCGGTGTGCTTGTGCCTGTGCCCGAGGATGTTGCAGAGGCAGAATTCGTACTTGTGGATGAAGGAATATCAGAAGCTTGGTGGTTTATTTGGATCAGAGGAGCGTAGAGAGTGTAGGTCGATATTGTCGTAAATGGCTCTAGTAGTGGGACAGTCGCCACTCCAAAGGCACCACTTGTACCTGCATCACACGATACTGTTGTGAAAGACGTCGAAGTCGCCAATTGGATACACGTCTGCGCAAATCCGTTATTCGTGCAAGTATAACCACTTGAAATTTTGTCAGTGCGGTGCTGTTTCGACACAAAACTCCTACTCACTTAGGACAGCACCCGACAGCTGTCTCTCCTGCTAGCATACTGAATTGCACAGCCCAATTCGAAAAACTCCCTGCAGTTGCAGAGCAAGCAGACGTCAAGCCACTTGGGCAATATACACCTGGAGAGTAGAAACCCCATCCCTGGAGGGGTCCAATCGGCGTGGAGACTGCGCTACTCCTCGGAGGCCAACAGTCTGAATTATCAGAAATTCCCGCTGAGCTGCCACTAACGTAGCACGTTTGAGCCTGCCAGGCTTGTCCACAAGTACTGCATTGTTCAACTGCGACGGTACATCCTGGAGCTGGAGTAAATGTTGTTGTCAATGGACCAAAGATTGTCCGTGCCTGGTTTGTTGTTGGGGTTGCCATTGCTTCGAGGAAACGAACACAACTTCGCGATGTTTGATCGATTGAACATGGAAGAGAGTAAGGAGAGGATAGAGAAAAGACGAAATGCTCAAACCTGGGTCATGAAGACGCCAGGTGCATGGGCTGACAAGGATGGGGGCGAATTCTTCACACTTGGGACCACACCCATACATGGGACAGGCAGAAGCAGTGGTGTGCAACAGTCGCGATGCAGCTAGATCGGCCAATCAACTACGGGACTCTCACAGCGGCTCAGATCCTTCAAGTCCTCCAGCCACAGAAGCGTGAGATTCATTTTGGGGTCTACTCAACCCTGAACCAATCCTAAAGCGCTGTGCCGCTTTGGAACCTTGGAGTGACAGTTGTGTTCGGTGCAAAATGCACACTTGTGAAGCCACAATGCACTAAAGATAACACAGAAACGTATACAAAACAGGACCAAGTACACCGACAACGAATCGAAAGACGCATTTTCAGGAGTTGAGTACAGGGTAATTCGACACGGAGATTTCGAACGTCTCGGGATCAAGGCTGAAAATAAGCATAACCGAACCGAATGATTTCCCTGTTGATCACATGATCTACACACGTGATGAATTTCTTCTATCATGGAAGGATCTTAGCAGCCCGAGTTGAGATGAATGGGGAAAATGTTTGCCTATTCGAGTCACCGATATTCAAAACAGTAGCGAGACTCTCCTTCTTCGAGTTTTGTTTCATTCTGCTTCGCAATCACGTTCCGATACGAACGTCTCGATTGGCGAGGAGCTGAGCATCAAACCTAAATTCAATAGGATCCGAAAGCAGATACGTTGCGCGCATCCAGCCTCTCAAAAGTCTCATAGTCCTTCTGTTCATTATTGTAATATCAAAAGGCTTCTAAAGCCATGTGCGAAATGCTCTAAGACTCGATGGCGCAAGAACCAGCGCACAGACGACCGCAGGTTTCCTTTCAGAGGAGGCAACGGCCGTGGACCATTTGCTCTATTAACTGTCTCATGTGGGTCCAAAACTTACCACCCTTTAAGGAGCGTCTCACTCATATTCCTCTAGTCCTTTTCTTTTTGTTGCAACCGTTGTATTGCCCCTTATATTCATGATGGCCTCAGCGCCGAAAGAGCCGGAGCAGGAATACCTTAAATATTCTACCGTTACAGGATACTTCCAACAAGATGATGCGGCAACAAATCCGAGTGGTTTTGACTATGTAAGTTCTGTTCTCTCCGTACGGATGCGCGAGGTGCTCATATGATATAGACTACCACGAATTTCGGTTTGATAGACCGAGAATATGATACAGATGCGGAATTCGACCCGGATCACAAGAAGACGCAGTGGGAGCGGTTTGAACATAAAGTCTCTCAGTTGAATGATAGGAGTGATTCAAAAACCCAATACAAGGTCCTTTATAGTACGCCCAATTTGCATCCAACTTCTCACGTTGCTCAAACTGACTCTATTCAGTGGGTCGACATGGTGAAGGATACCATAACGTAGCTGAAGCATACTACGGTACAGCTGCTTGGGATGTTCGTCTCTCCATTTCTCTTTTTTAAATAGGTCATGCTGACTGTCTTAGTGTTACTGGTCCCTCCAAGATGGCAATGGCACATCAACCTGGGCAGATGCACAGCTTACCCCAGCAGGAATCGCCCAAGCCAAAAAAGCCAACACCTTCTGGTCCTCCCAACTCAGCGTCCAAAAGACTCCCGCACCACAATCCTACTACACCAGTCCCCTAATGCGGTGCCTCGCCACCGCCGACATCACATTCTCCAACCTCAACCTACCAGGTGACCGCCACTTCCTCCCGACAATCAAAGAGCTATTCCGTGAGGCCATCGGCGTGCACACGTGCGACCGACGCAGCTCCAAAGCTGCAATTCGGACTAGGTACCTGCAATGGCGGTTCGAAGACGGGTTTGCAGAAGAAGATCCGTTGTGGAGTCCTACTTTGAGAGAGACAGATGAGGCGCAGGATCAGAGAGCTAGAAAGGTGTTAAATGATGTTTTTGAGAATGACAGGAATACATGGCTCAGTATTTCGAGTCATTCGGGACAGATTAGCTCTGCGTTGAGAGGTAAGGATTTGACTTGTTTGATCAGAGATGAAACTTGAGATGCTGACTTTGCGTAGTCCTCGGACATAGAGACTTTGGGCTGGGGACTGGGCAGGTGATTCCAGTGTTGGTGAAGGCAGAGAAGGTTGTGGGAACTCCACCTGCGACTAGTGGTGCTCCGTGGGAGACGCCAGAGACTTGCAGAGAGCCTCCTGAACCTGCATTATGAGGTTGATTAGATATGAAATAATGACTAGACTGCCTATACTCAACTGATCATGCGTTGCAAGCCTGTTACCACGAATCTAAAGCCTTGCATTGCACCTAAGAGTCAGGCTAGTACATCTACCCTCTCGCTGAGGACAAGAACCAACATGATTCACAAAGATGGCATATTTGATAGACTTGCTTGTAAAAGCAAGATGCCTCTAGCCCTCTCCATTTGAATTTCGGTGGATGGTTTTGAGTCTTAGATATCTTTCACAGGATGAAGTATGAAGAAGAACCATCTGCGTTGAAAGAGATATAGGCAAATTGAACACCTTTATTGGCCTCAATGCAATACCAAAAAAGATGAAAGACCCCCCGAGTGAGATTAGACATGCCTGCAGTCAAAGACTCGCATACCCCAGCTGCAGAAGGGCCACAAACACTGCAAAGCCACCCATACCAAAGCTCAGAAGTGCCACTAATGCCAGATAATATATAGAAACCGATCTTGAGTCCTTCGAGCTCTCCTCGTATGCCTTCATTGCATACGGTCCCACCATCTTCTTGATCGGCTTGACGTCTTCCCTCTTCGCAGTCGCAACTCCTCGTTGAAGACCGGGAAGACCATCCATACTCTGAGCATTCTTGAAAGCCCAGTATCTAGCCACCCTCGTATCAGCACAATGTGCTCCACTCGACAAGGCTCGAGTGACACAAGAAAAGGGGCAAAGTAGTGCAACACCAATACCTCGGTAAACACTTCCAAGAAAGGAAACCACATACATCTCAATACCGTCCTTCTTATTTCCTTTCTCCTCACTCGCCACTCTCTTCTCGAAAAACTCATTCAACGTCGGTCTAAACGCCCTGAAATCAAACAACGGCATACTGAAACCGCACGAACTTCCCACTTGATGAATATGCACAAGGACAATGGCCCTCGTACCTGGGATACACTTGTCCTGGATGCTGTTTTCCACCACGAAATGGTTGAACTTGCTTGTTCCATATTCGAGTACTTCACCATGACCCCAGAGACGCACGATTTGCGGAGGGCCCTCGAATGCATTGAGCATCACCGTGATCCTCCCGTTATTTGGCTCATGCAAGTGGGAAAGCGTCTCAACGCCCGAACCAGTAAGGTCGATGTACCAGAACGTACTTGGGTTGAGAAGTCCGAAGTATTGTCCACCCTTTGGCGAGATGTTGATGTGACCTGCTGGGGAAAGCGGAGCCGAGGCAATGTAGATGACTTTTTGCTCGAGGATCCATTTCATGAGAGATGGAGGTATTGTTTCGTAGAAAGCACCCATGGTGAATTATGGGGTGGGCTGGATGTTGAACTTGGTATGAAATGAGAACTGGGATGAAGTGATAATTCGTCAATGAAAGTCAAAATGTGGGTATGAGTCAACCTCCAAATGAGGAAAGACCAATGGAGGGGGGTTATCCGATATCGGTGTCAGCCGGGCTACAGCACGCGTTTTGTCTACGATAATGTTGAAAATATCGAATAAATAATTGGAGATGCATATATGCGTAGTTTCGAGGGTTGCATGTGAGGATACTGTCGAAGGTGGGAGGGGTTGATTAGTCAGGTCTTGGAAGTCAGCGGAGTGGCTGGCGCCAATTCTTCCCCCCTTTTTGAACTCGGCTCTTTGAACGAATTGGGTAAGAGGAAGAGAGGCACGGGAATGATCTAGGATGCACGTCTTTCGATCTTCTAATACTATATGCTTGTTTTCGAACTTTCCTCGTGGTAAAGTATCGTTAGCGCACGCTGTAGGTTCATGCTGCAGAGTTTTTGTACAGATTGAAGTACTTTTGAGCAATTAAATGGCTCAGATAGATTTTTGAGGAATATGAAGAGACACAACATAGAATGAATTTTGTATTTTGATCGAAGTCTCAAATAGGAAACCTGGGGCGCCTTAAGCTCCACGAATTAAGCTCCACGGCGGAAACACGGCCTTAGCGCTGGTATCCACAATTTCCATCTCGAGAAAAACTGCGCCTGAAAATGGAAAGCGAGCACACGACACCACCCAACGACACTCCTTCTCCACAACCACATGTACGAGATCCGGCTCACGCCCACCAAGGGTTTTGGCGTCTTCGCCAAGACCACAATTGCTCGTGGGACGCGTATCTTTTCTGAACGACCACTTCTCGCCATCCGACCCGACCAGAATACAGGCGATATCTACCCAGCTTCTCGGTTGCTGAGTCGCAAGGACCGAGAGAGACTCATGGAGCTGTCGACGCATATCACTAAGGAACTGGTGGCACTGAGATGGAGCCAAGCGCTTTGGTATACCTTCAAGAACCTACCGTCGGTCATATCGAGTATCCTGACGCGGAGCGACACTGGAAAGCTCAATCCTCATTCGATCAGGGAACACGTGGAGGTTCTCAACATTTTTCGCAACAACGCCTTCAATCTCGGGACCAATGCTTTCTATCAAGCATTATTCCCGCAAATCTCCAGGATCAATCATTCTTGTGTTCCGAATTCGCAAGGTAACTTCCATGATGGCCTCGGAAAGTTCAACATCCATGCTACTCGAGATATTCAGCCAGGCGAGGAACTCACACTTAATTATCTCCACGAACTGGGTGCTGTCCGAGAAACAAGACGAGAGAGGTTATTGAGTGGTTATGGATTCGAATGTGATTGTCCGGCGTGTGATTTGAACTCGTCACGGGGTCGCGAGGGCGAAGTGAAGAGGGTAGAGTTGCATCAAAGGTTGGCAGAATATGCTCAATCAATCGCGGAGGATGGGATTCAGATTCCAGAAGCGGAGTTGCACACCATTCAAGCCTTCATCCAGCTACTAGAAAGTGAGGGGATTGCTGGTCGAGAACTTTCCAACCTGTAAGTTATTCTCTTGCCTCTGAAGATTGATCAGCAAAACTTACTGATTGGGTCGAAAGATACTTCGAAGCGTCCAAGCTTAATCAAGCACTCGGAAATGATAAGGAGGCCCTGCTATGTGCGGAAAATGGCTTGAAGATTGACGAAGACTGCTTGGGTAGCGATCATCCTCGTTGCCAAAGTAGCATCAAGCGGGTCCAGGAGTTGAAACTTTTATGACTATAGAAACCCCGTATGATAGGACTGGAGATTTGCTGATCTCTGCGTTAGGAGGCTTGTAGAGGCTGCGGTGTACAATTAGAGCTGCTCACTGAATGAGCTATTTTCCGACTGAACGGGTTCTTGACGTTCCAGCTCAGATCAAGAAAATTGACTACACAAAAAGAAAAAAAAGGCCTACTCCAGAACGACACCAAAGTCATGTGTGATGAGTTTGTTTAAGAGATCTCATGGGAGAAATGGAAAGGGTGGAGGTTTGAGCTGATCTGGAGCAGACTTGCCCCTATTTTCGGGTATGCGGCCTCGTCAACATCATCCGATCACAAGCAGCAAAGTCGCAGAGCAGATGTTGTGTTCCGAGACCTTTGGTATTATACATCCCCATTTTTGGCATCAAGCTCAATCCATCCTTAATCATCGCTTCATCAATCGTCCATCAGATCACCAAGCACGTTCCCAGATGAAATGTTTACTTTCCGCCGAACCAAGAGGAGATGCCGCTCTTGGCCTCAGAAGCCTTCTGCTCAATCTTGCGATCTGCCTGGTCAACCTTTTTCATGGCATCTCGGCCCATGTCCTTTCCATATTGCTCGGCCTTGGCGAGTTCTGCCTTGCTCTTCTCGACCTGCAGGGGGGAAACGTCAGTCATGCTGAGTCCAAAGACTGGATGGAGCTGGCAAGAAACGATGCCTCTGAGGGGGGTTAATAGTAAGGAAAATGAACGGACCGTAGAGTCGACCTTAGCACCAGCTTCAGTTGCCCACTTCTCGGTGTCCTTCTTGGCTTGATCGGTTCGACCTGGCATCTCAGACTTGATCTTGGCTGAGGCCTTCGAGACATCGCCTACCTCTGTGTTAGTAACATCGGAGAGGTACAAGAGTCGGATGTAACGTGCTCTCAAATTGCTTCTCTGCAACCTTTGGGTTTCCTCCAGCCGTGTACAGGTAGTAGCCCACACCACCAGCGGCGGCAATGCCAAGGTAAAGAGGGAGCTGGGACTTCTTTTGGGCCATTGTTGCGATGCAATTGACGGAATTTGTATGTGATAGACAAAGATTCAGGCGTGTGTATGTGGGAGAGACAGGTGGTGTTGTGTTGGAAATGAGGAGAGAAGGGCCGGAGGGGAAGAATTGGATGATGGGCAGGTGCAGTTTTGATTGGCTTGCGGTTGTCGAGACAGCTGCTTCCTGGCAGGCAGGGAGCTTTCCCCGCCAAACTGGGAAGGGCAGCATCACACGTCATAAACGAGACAGAAAGCACGACCACTTCGGCATGGGCGAAAGCGGCACCGAGGATGGGAATGCTGTGTGGACATTTTTCAGCGGCAAAGATATTTTGAAAGTGAGCTCGGAAGGACATTTACTCCTGGACAGTCCACTCAGGGAAGCATACTATTATGGGATTCCAAAATGTTATGGCAGTAAAGAACAACCCAAATATTCAATTCGAGTGCCGCTCTTTGATAATTGCGGAGAGAAGCTCCACCAGGGATGTGCTCGTGAAAATCAGGTGTTTGCTGACTAAGTGCTGTGGCTCGTGAGCCGGGCAAGGTTTCACTGAAAAGTGGGCAGATCATTGCTAACGTTGACTTTCGCGTCATTGGAAACTACGAAAGAGCTAGGTTGCAATTGTTACCGTGTCGTGCTCGTAAGGCCAAAAGTAAGTTGTTTGCCTAGTGTTCTACAACACAGATTCCTACGACCTCATCATTTCACGCTCTATTTTATCCCGCTTCTAGCAATTAAGCCGTGGTGGCTTGGTGGGGTCGAACTTGCTTTTGCCAGTCACATCAACAGCTTCGGAAGCTGTGTAGTTCAACCCGCAATGCTTTCCTTCGTGTAGGAAATGTCTCTCTTGCATTCCTCAACACGTCGACCCTCTCCTATGAAGGATGTCGATTACGACCATGAAATCAGTCTCGTCGACCATACAAAGTCCGAAACATCTCCACCTAGACCAGGGACATCCCATTCGAGCTTCTCTCCTCGACGAGCTCCTTCACCAGAACCTTCCGAGTCGTCTTCTCGAAGGCACAGTGATGTGCCTTTACGAAAACATGCTACGCCTGCCGGTCTGCGGGAGGAGATAACGCGGAGGAGGTTTTCCAAATATCAAGACCAGCAAGGAAAAGCATCGGGCCTTGTGGTGGTTCCAGATATTGCGATAGATGGCGATGCTGATGAACCTCAAGAGACTGAGGAAAGAGGTCGTACTCTGCAAAGTGGAAATGTGAAGAAGAAAAAGAATAAGTCGCCTGAATCTGCGATCGATGTACTATATGAGAACCAACGAGGGCTCTTCCTGTGTGGAATGGCCCTCTTCTCGTCGAAAGCGCTTGGAAATGCAGATCCGTCGTCCTGGACCAATGTGGCGTTGAAAACTAGTCCTACTGATATCACGAATGCTCAAGTTCCTGATCCATCATGGGTATGGGCCTGGAAGGAATGGTCTATCAATCACACTGACAAAGTAGACCAAGATGGGTGGGAATACTCGTTTATGTTTTCAAAGAAATTCTCATGGCATGGGCCGTCATGGTGGAACTCATTTGTTCGTCGACGAGCCTGGATTCGGAGGCGAGTGAAGAAAAATGCAGGGTATAGAGGGGATGCGGCACACATGCTCAACTCGGATTATTTCACCATCCACTCAGCCGACGAACGGAGTCGAAGTCGTGCTACGAGCATGGAAGGAAGTATCGGTCAGAGATATAGTCTCGCATCATTATCTAACCGCGAAGCGGAAGAAGAACCTGTTGTCCAGAATATTGAAGACATTGACACTTTGATGAAGACCCTTCGACTTGCCCGTATTGACCGAGAGAAGACCGAAGCTGTCGAGAACTTCATCGAGCACGGTGGAGAGGACCTATACTACCTCCGCGATCATATGCATGCAATTATGCGGATGTTCATATTTCAAGCATCCCGCCGACAACTCCTTACTCACCTACTCAAGATCTTCAATGAAGCTTCCGAGGAGCAAAAGAGGAACACAGATTCTGAGAAGGAAGTTGAACCTGCCAGGAAGCAGAGGCTTGAGAACTTGGAGGCGGCTGTGAAGCATGCCGATGAAGAGGTCAAACGACTGGAATTCTGGAGTGATGTGAAGGAAATGGCTGAGAATGGCCATACGAAAGGTGCCGTTGATGAGTCTCAAGGATGGGACAGTCGATGGACTGGGCTAGATGATAGCGGGCCGAGTAATGTACTCTCAAAGAAGCATTTGCCTGGGTTGGACAACCCTTCTTGCAAAGAGGGCGAGGGAAATGGTACGGCAATATTTTCAAGTTCGGAAAAGGGAAAGGGAAAAGCACAGGAATAAGCACATAGTCTTGGCGTTCGTTGATATCACTGGCATGGATGCATAGCGATGGACCAGGTTCTGGAGTTTTGTATACACACCCAAGGATGAGAGCTTGGTCTAGTTAATACATACTTAACTAAATTCAATCGGCTATAGAATGTGTTCAAAGTGTGACAGCTCTGCAAAGGGTGTCACGCAAAAGGCGACTCTTGCAGAAGGTGCTGTATTGACTAGAAAACAGAGCTAAAGAAAGAAGAAGGATCCTCTGCAAGAATCGACTCTAAATACATAAACTTTTACGGCGGTAGCTCTCGCTAGCGTGTTGCGGTAAGCTAGGGCATATGACTAAGCGTAGCTGGGAACAGCTGGGCTGTCACACAAAGCCTTACTGTATGTTCGAAGAAGACAATTAAAAAAATGCATGCAGCAGAGAGAACATCTGGAATACTTTTCCATCTCCCAGTAGACGAGCTGAGTGATGTAAGCAGACTGAACCTTTCACCAGTTTGTCGTGAGAAAGGCCGCGATCACATGACTCGCTTCCTCGACAAAATTTTCATCTGGAGAAGCACGCTCCAGGACTCCACAAAAAATAGCAAAAATAGATTCAACCATTTCATTCCATGATTCGACTATAGCATTAACACCTCTAATTCCTAGGAACCTCAAAATTAGGATTGCTACATATATAGCCAAGCAACAAGCCAAAGATGATCCGGATTTGGGGAGAGGAATGCTACCTACCCCAAAAAAAAACATACAACAATGGGTATTCGCTGGTGGTCACCCACCCAACTACTAATCCATCGATCTGAGGCTTATGTATGGCAGAGCGGACGGGATGCCCAGTTCTCCTCAGTCTGTGGTCGTATGTGGTGGAACACTGGCTTCTTCAGATATATATATCTGGGCGAAGTGTTGGATGCTCTTCTAGTTTTGGATGACGATCCTAGTACCTTCCTTCCTTAATAGTCACATCCATAAGGTTTATCAAATCTAATGTCAGCAAAATCTTTGGCTCCGCAAAATTCCACGTTCGTATGTGAAAGCATAGTGTCTACTTCTGAGTTACAAACGGGGGCTAAGGTGATACAGACGTGTTTTGGAGGTCATGGAGCCAGCATTTTTGGGTACTGCTGGAATACCTTCCTGATTTCAAAAGCACTTTCAGATGTGTGGAGTTACGTATTCGCTGGCTTGTGGAGGAGTCCTCGAAAGTTATTTAAGTTACCGCATTGGGTTATGCTCAGGGGTCAAAGCTAAGCGAGACTCGCGATGCAAGGCTCGGGAAGTCCCGCCCAAAATATTTTTGAAGCTCCGACTCAATACAACAACGCATCGCAGAACACATTAAATCATGCCGACAATATAGCGAATGTCCCTGGGTAGTCGTATGATCACACGAGGCAGGGTCGCGCTCACTGCCAGTCTCGCCTTGACTCCCAGGGAGCCACTGTTGTTCCTCTACCCTCAATGGGCGAGGAATAATTCGACGCGAGCCTCAAGAATTGAACGAAGTCCTCATTCGGAAAACGGAGGACATGCTCAACAAGACAGCGCGACGACAGACGGCCCATCAGCTAGTGGCAGCATTGAGAAGCCGGAGGTGATAATACTTAAAGACCAGGCCAATCCCAATGGCGGCACGACGGAGCAGGACCACGGAGAATTCGATCGAGAAACCACTTCCGGGGCCTGCATACGAAAGCCTGCAGTGCATTTGGGAGGATCTCCCAAACAGAAACAGCTCGAGAGTGGACAACCACTCCGACGACTGCCGCGCCGATTCCGCAAAGTCATCAGCGAGGCGTTGAAAGCAGAAGGCGCTGAGGACAATGCCCTCAGAACCCGGAAAGCGTACCAAGCATATAGGAGAGAAGTGCGGCGCTCATGGGTACCTGATTGGCGTGTTATTCTTTCTGATCTCTCCAAGCACACACCACAGCAGGGCAACTGGCTTGAGAAAGTGTTGGAGATCGAGATCCCTGCGAGCGCAGCGCCCCAGCTTCTGACTGGAATCGATGACTATATATGGGATATCGCACATAGATATGGATGTTCTGTTCAATTGGGCGAGCGTGATGAAAATACGCTGGAGTATCGAAGGTTCATCCTGTCTGGTCCAACGCTAGCCATTACCAAGATGACGGCGGATGTCCTACGCATTGCTCCAGAGTCCCATTTAAGGACTACCACAAGCCTTCCGCCTCCAGCTCCGCGCCAGGAATTTGTTGTTGAGGATTCCTTGGACGCTGATGTCTCCACGCAGGTCGAGAGCAGATTGCGGCTTCGAAACGTTTTGGTCGAGCTGGAATCCCCCTCCCCAATCTCCCGCCTCTCACCCACTCAGGTCCAAAAACCAGAAACATGGACCCCAGAGTCATTGCTTGACTATGTTCGGGCCTTGATATCTTCCGATGTGTCTAGTCACTCCAATCAATTTGGACTCGGGTTGGCGGAGGACCCGAGAAAGACCATTATAGCCAACATTCACAGTCTTTTCGCAGATCCACGCAGCAAACCGGCAATAACAAGGACGGCCTGCAATGAAGCAATGCAATATTTCGTCAAGATTCACAGGATTGAAGATGTTAGGATTCTCTTTGTACGAATGGAAATGTTACAGTTGCAGCTGACCCCAGAGACGTTCAACATAATGTTACGGGGCACGGCCAAAAACAACGATCTCCACAACTTTCATTTCATCCTGCATCTAATGCTTCGTCGAGGCTTTATGCCAAACAACAAGACTTGGCTTGCGTTTATGATGGCTCATCCAAATACCAGGATCAAGTTGTACGTTCTGGCCGCAATGAAAGCTAAGGGGTTGTTGGGTCATAAGTCAACGTTGAAAATGGTTTGCGCACAACTCGTCGGTCCAGAGGTTGAAATGTCGTTGGACCAAAATCTGACCCAGGACGAGTTTATGGCCCACATGGATTCGAGATACGGACCAAACTGGCTCACTGTTGACAGTGGCAACATCATCTTGCATGCCCTTGGAAGCCGCGGCTTGATATCTCGATGCTGGGAGTTTCTCTATGTCATGGAAGACCGCTTCATCAAAGCTGACAAATACTCTATTCATACGATCCTCCATCATTGCAAGCAGACCGCAAATCTGGCCGGGGCTGTCGAGCTTCTAAAAAATCTACCAAGTTCTTCAATCTTCAAGCCCGACAAAGAGTCATATCGCATTCTATTCGAATTAGCTTGGCGTATGAGGAGCTACAATCTAGCCAGAGTAGTATGGAAGTATGCCTGCCTGTCATCGGCTACATCATTTCGAATGCGACAGCATGTCGTCCAAAGCCTACGAAATGAGGCGAAGGGGTCAGATAGCCCGCCATTATCTGCAAAGAGACGATGGGACATGTATGCTGGTCCTGTTATTAGCTGCAATGTTGCCGGGGAACTTCGTATCCATGTCGTGCCGAGCAGCCATAGCGGGCAGGCGACGGAGAAGTCGCCTAAACGCACTTTACCAAGCCAAAACCCTGAGCACTGTCCTAACGAGACAAGAAACTCTGCTTCAGATGCTCCAGGCTCGGCAACTCCTGATGAGCCAACTCACTCCGCTTCGGAATCTTCTGAGTCGACTTCCAATACCATAGATGACGCGGCGCCTGCGTTACAGCGAGTCGAACAAGGAGTAACGAGGCTATTGGATGAGGAGCAGGTGCGATTGATTCAAGGGATTCTTTGGGAAGACTATTCGCTCTTCAAGGGAGGGGTACCATCGCGGTCTTTCTTGGAAATGGTATCTGCGGCAGCTGAGCGAGATGCTGAATGGAGGAGAACCGGCGATTTTCTCCATAGAGATCTTGCTTGGTTGAAGCAAAACGTTGTGCCGATTCTAGTACGCCCCAAAGATGAGGGAGAAGCGAAAGATTCGGATGCCCACTTTACGCAAGCATCATCTAGGGCTGATGAATAGCCAGCCTGTGTTGTATGAATGATAGTGTATGATTTGAGATGAATAGATCTGTAACAAAATAGAAGCTCTTGCTCAGCAAAAGGAAATATGTCTCTTTAATTGGATTCTGTTTAGGAGAAACCTGCATAAGACGCCCATGTGCTTGCCAGCCAAACCTGCATCACATATAACGCACGGTAAGCAAAGCCAGATTCCCTTCCATCCAGCCGTTTTTTGCTCGAATAATATCCTCCAACCCAAACTCCCATCCTCAGAAACCATTTGCCCCGTCAAATTGCTTGATCGAACCTTCATTCTTCCTTCAGTCGCCGACTCTGTAGCTGACGAGTGTGTCCACCTTGTGATTACTGGTGCTGAAACTCCTCAACTGGACCTTCTCGCCATTCTTTATCTCCTTCGCATCGCTATCTCCCCATTCCATTGGCACCTCACTATCTGCATCTGCATACACCAGCACATTGAAGGTGCAGTCGCCTTCGAGTTGTGGGAGGAAGGTTACAGAAGCTGTGATTTGGCGAAAGATAGACTGGATCTCGGACTGGATTTCTGCTTCGGTTTTCTCGGGAGGAGGGGCAGGCGAATCCCTAAATACAAGTCAGAGTCCATACTAATGACGATATTAAAAGATGGAGAATGAAATACTCAGGCACTGCATTCTCCTTATCTGTAGCCTTTCTAGACGACTTCTTGGAAGACGATTTGTTGAATATCTGGACATCGAACTGCCATCTCTCGACGTGTTCGCCTGTATCTTTGCTAGTAATGACGATCACAAGCTTTGATATCTTGCCTCCAACCATCCATTTGTCGAGCTGGGACATGATCTTCTTGATGTAGGCTTTGACTTGGTCATCCGAGGAGACAAGCATCGTGAGGCCATATTTCTTGACTGCGCTAAAATCTTCTGCGGGGTAGACGCCTCGTTGGAAGCTGCGAAAGGATTAAAAATAAGCAGATTTTGCATGGATTAATTGGGCTTACAGGATTGTGTTTATGGAGTATTGAAACTGTGCTTGTCAGTCTTCATTCTCTCAAATTGTATCTTTTGCGCTTGAAACCCACGAATTCCGCAACAAGCTTTGAGGATCCTGCAAGATGTTAGAATTGTCGCAGATTTGAATTTCGGATCATACCCTTCAGCGAAAGCTTATGGACCTTCGATTTATCCTTCTCTCGTTCGACAGACATGTTGCTCTTGGTTTGCGTGTGTAAATTGGATTTGTGATCGAAAGGTCGAAATGTTGACATGGTCGTTGCTACGGAGATTGCGGGAAAAGGTAATGCCGACCCGCGACGTGAAGTTTCAATATTTTTAACTCTAAGATGCCAGGAACTTCACACCAATTCCACAGCCGTCTTAATGCAGCGATGTTCATGGCAATTCCTGCGGCTCCCTACCTCGATCAGAATTCAATATGCGTCAGAAATTTTCAAGCGAAGTCGCACATTTGCCACGTCGATAGCACGATGCGCTCAAGCTGCGAAGCCCGTCTCCGAGCTTGAGCGTCGCATTCAGGCCATACCAATTGAGCGCTTCCGCAATTTTTGTATAGTGGCACATGTGGATCATGGGAAGAGCACACTCAGCGACCGATTACTGGAGCTGACGGGGACGATTGAACCGGGTGGCAATAAGCAGATTCTGGACAAGCTGGACGTAGAACGAGAACGAGGTATTACTGTTAAGGCGCAGACTTGCAGCATGTTATACAATCATGGGGGAGAAGACTATCTACTACATTTAGTGGATACACCTGGACATGTGGACTTTCGGGCAGAAGTATCGAGGTCGTATGCCAGCTGTGGAGGAGCCCTTCTTTTGGTGGATGCAAGTCAGGGCGTTCAGGCGCAGACTGTGGCCAATTTCTACTTGGCTTTCTCTCAAGGACTGGTTCTAGTTCCAGTTGTTAATAAAATCGACCTTCCATCTGCGGATGCGCCTCGAGCCCTGGAGCAAATGCAAACAGCATTCGAATTGGAACCTGAGAACGCGGTCCTGGTATCTGCAAAGACTGGGTTACATGTTGAGAAAATCTTGCCAAGTGTGATCAGGCAAATTCCGCATCCACTGGGAGACCACAGGAAGCCTCTGCGACTTTTACTTGTGGATTCTTGGTACGACAATTATAAAGGTGTCATATTGCTGGTCCGGATATTTGACGGCCAGGTTAAGGCAGGAGATCATGTGGTGTCATTCGCCACTAGAATCAAATACTATGTTGGAGAGGTGGGAATTATGTATCCGCATCAAACCCCTCAAAATGTCCTTCGAGCAGGTCAAGTGGGATATATCTACTTTAATCCTGGTATGAAGAAGAGCCAGGAGGCGTTGAGTGGAGATACGTACACCACTGTGGGCTCAGAACATCTCGTTGAGCCATACCCGGGATTCGAAGAGCCTAAGTCTATGGTCTTTGTGTCTGCCTTCCCTGTGAACCAGGACGATCACGGACACCTCGAAGATTCAATCGAACAGATAGTTCTGAACGACAGGAGCGTAACATTGCAGAAGGAAGCATCTGAAGCTCTCGGTGCAGGTTGGAGGCTCGGATTTCTGGGTACTCTTCATTGCTCTGTTTTCGAGGACCGCTTGCGTCAAGAGCACGGTGCGAGCATCATCATCACCCCGCCTACCGTGCCCTTCAAAGTCATTTGGAAGGATGGCCGAGAAGAAATCGTCCGAAATCCGGCTCTGTTCCCAGATTCCGACGGCCATCAGAAGGTGTCTGAATTACTGGAGCCATACGTTTCAGCAACCATAACTCTCCCGGAAGAATATTTGGGCAAAGTGATTGAACTCTGTGAAGCCAATCGTGGCGAGCAGAAAGAGATTACTTTCTTTACTGCTACACAAGTCATCGTCAAGTACGATATTCCCCTTGCACAGCTTGTCGATGATTTCTTTGGCAAGTTGAAAGGTGCGACGAAAGGGTACGCAAGCCTAGACTATGAGGATGCTGGGTTCCGTCAAAGCAGCATTGTGAAAATGCAACTTCATGTCAACAAGATTCCTGTAGATGCAGTCGCCAGAGTCTTGCACACCTCTCAGGTCCAGAGAGTTGGTCGGCAATGGGTAGCCAAGTTCAAAGAGCATGTTGACCGACAAATGTTCGAGGTCATCATTCAAGCTGTCGCAGGGAAGAGAATCGTTGCAAGGGAAACGATCAAGCCATTCAGGAAAGATGTACTGGCCAAGCTCCACGCTTCGGATGTCTCGAGACGAAGAAAGCTGCTTGAGAAGCAAAAGGAGGGAAGAAAGAAGCTCAAGGCTGTGGGCAATATTACGATTGATCACAAGGCATTCCAGAAATTCCTAGCTAAGTAGTTAGGAATCTTGATGTATAACATGTAAGATTACAAAATTTGAAACCAAAACGCAACATCTACTCCTCCGAGAGATATCTGAAAATCGATTTGCGCTTGTGATTTATTCGTGTGCAATTGCTATCCCTCCTGTGTCTCTGATCCCTCTCCTACTACTCGGCCTCCAAAGGCAGCTGAAGCAGGAATCTTCCATGGAAATCGCGTTAGACAGTAACAGCCTTGCAGTACCCGACAGTTTGGGGCGGCTGAGATTACCCTCTCATGCATACGTACTTTGTAAGATGAGGGCGTCTGTAAGTTGCTGACATGATAGCCAAGGCAAAATTGTGGAGTTATGAGAGGTTGCCACTTTGGCAAAAAGAATTCGACTGCATACGCCTCATATCACGCAATTCAATACGTGTGTCAGCTGTTGAGTTTCTATCTCGATTGACCTAGTTTCGAGTTGCATCGCTGCTTCATACTTTTGGTTCTACCACATGTTTGCTATCGCCAGGGTACTGCTACTCCAGATTGGGGCCTTGGGATGTTCAGCCGCATTCCAGGGTCTCTTGGAGGGAGGGTCAGTCACTATCACTCTGCTGATGCACGTGTGATTGAGATATTCAGACGATGGTATTAGTACCGAAGATAAGGTCCTGGTTCGATGAGCTGCAAGCGTAGCATCATTTTCTTCGGAGCTTGTGCTTATTGACGTTGCGCTTAACGTTTGACTGAGGAGGAGAATGGGTCTATAACAGACCCAAGCCGGTTCTTGGGTGTGGTGATGAATTTGGGAACGACTCTGTTTTCATGAAACTTGGGCTTGGTCCTTTAGCTGCTCTTGGAGACACGCTCAAAACCATACATCGTAGCAATTTCAATTAAGTGAGAAGTACCGAGGCCTGCAAATGTTATCAATTCTCCGAGAAGTATCGAGTCTGATCTCATCTGGTACTTTGAGAACTGGATCAGCCTGTATCCATGACCTCGTGTACTTGTCAAACATACCTGGAGGGATATACGATTCGTAGTAAAGCTTGCCTAATATGCCGTCGCAAAGATGCGGTAGAGCTAACTCCAGCTCTTCTTCAGCTGCAACCGCTTCCATCCTTAGATGAAGTTTCAAAATGGACAACTCAAAGTCTGTAGAGAATTCTGGCTGTCCAACTACTCTCAGGTGTCGCAAATACTGGAATCGACTAAGAGAGGTATGCACTGAAGAGGCACTAGCAATTGCTTGAGCCGAGTGGCACTTCAATCCCTGATAAGGATGCTTATAGCATTCGTAGTAGTGAGTTCTCTGTCCTTCATAAATAGGCTGCGCTTCGTAGCACGCTCGTTGGATGAGATAAAGTGGTAAGGGATATAGCACATGTCCAGGGTAAGTCGGATTGAGCCGCAACGTCAACGAACTCAAAGGTACCTTGGCTGCCACCATCATATTGAAAATCGGTTCTAGCGCATGTGTGTCGTAAGCCATGAGTGTGATATCTAGGCTTGAGAGGCGCTGGAGCAATCCTTTGCATATTCCCAGGATCATAGAAGCAAGGCTTGGACGCGGGAAGGTAATCCGGCGTTCCCGATGAATGAAGTCCACAGCTTCATCCAATAGCTGTCGATTTGTGAATAAGATGCCGCAGTCAGGATGAGCAAATGGAATCATAGCTCTCTCTGAGTAGCTGCTTGTAGGACTAGTAGCGGTTGGCTTCTCTTTTCTTGCAGCGAGATCTTGAAAGAGACTGGAGTAAATCTCGCGACGTATCTCAAGTGGGAGCCTCATGAGACCTGACTTCGGAGCAGTCACTTCATATCCATGCATGATATTTTCATGCTTGAAGACGCGTTCCACGACAGAAGCTGTTTAAGTTTTAGTTGGTTGTTCTAGGCAAGGCTAGCGGCTTAGACACTTACTGGCCATCTGTACGAGGCTCTCAAGGGGTTTGAGATAGCTGGTTGTTTCGGCGACGCCGGGAGTGCGGATGATATATCAGAAATCAGAAATTGAGAACTGTCTTCCCGTCCCCCTCCTCATTGTTACACCGTGGCTTGGTGGCTGTCATGGGTTGTACTCGGTGAGTGATTGTGGAAAGTTCCCCGGCCCCCACCGGTTGCCTTGTTGCAAGGCTCTCGAGGCGGCTCGGCTTGTTTCGGCACGGTCCCGCACCCGCTCGCTTAGGCCCGGCACTCTCAACCCCCTCTTTCGAACTGTTTCACTGTTCAGACCATGGCGAAAAGAAGAGCCGACGTAATGGTTCGAGATACATTTCAAGCTACTTAAGTATTCCAGGCAAAACGTTGAAGAAGTTTCACAGTACTCCATCCACGAGTAGCTAGTAAGTTCCACGGAAGGGTTTTCAAAGTAGGAAATTCGTCGTATTCGTTACCTTGTCCTTTGCTCGAGCTTCCATTCACTTACTACTTTTTCTCCGACCTGACATCAGAACATTGAGGTATGACACCAAAGCCAGATGTCAAAAAACCTGTTTGGTGAAAATTTTGAGCAATCGCCAACTTAGCGAGCACTTGGTCCTCCTTGAGACAAGTTCGGAGGAAGCTGAAAAAACTTAAGAGAGTGATGCGATAATCATCCACAGATTCCGAAAGCCACGTCCATTAACATTCTCCATCAAGTCAACCCTATGACCCATTGGTATTGCCATTCTGGTTCTGAACAAACACCACCAGGACAGCAGAAAACCTGATAGCGCGTTAGCAATTTGATCCAAGGCTGCTCTGCAAGCGATACTTACGCAGCAGTAGCGGTAAATATTTCCGTTCGTGAGGTCCCAGGATTTGTGAGCCACATGAGGCCAAGGGCGAAAATAGCAGTGAACAGGGCCATAAAACCCAGTATCTGAGGCTGCGTGTGCATCTTTGAAAGTACTGTGATAGCGACGATGGGAAGGAGACATGCTATGAGCGTTGCGACCAGAGAGGTAAACTGCAGCATGCGACTCATGGTGTACGTATTCAGAGTTGGCTTTGTCCCGGCATCTTTGTCTTGGGATTGGTCATCCTGAGATTTGGTTATACCAAAGAAACTCCGATACCATCTCTTGACCCTCCACTTGAGCGACCCTCCAACCTTCTCCTTATTGTATCTTCCTATCGGAAGGCATAATAATGATCGTTTCTTGTGTTCCAACTTTCGGTTCCAAGGAAGATTCTGCCAAAACTTTGTATGTCGAACAGTATCCCAGAAAGGCACCCACTCCTTGGCTACCCATCGAGTAAGCCCGTCCACATCTTTAGCCTTCCTAGGAACCACAAGCTCCAGGTGGCTTTCCACGGGCTTTTTTGGCCAGAAAATACTTTTGAGAAGAACTCCAAACTGCTTGCCAACAGTGGGTGGGTTAGGATCGTCCTCGCCCCAGGTGGTCGAACCGTAGCCGGTTATCTGTCGGTTCCCCAACTTCTCACCTACAAGCCACGCTCGCAAGCTTTGTACATTGAGACTATCGGCTTCGGGAAGCGCGGTGATCTGAGAGTATTGCAGGAGCGCGGCATCTTCTATTGTTAGCAAATAGGCAGAGAACGAAACGCTTGCAACTCACTGTATTCTTTCAGAACCTCCCGTATCTTAACGATCAGTTTGATCTGATTTTGGGTTCTCTTGTTATCCGACTCTTTACATTTTAAAAGTAAAGATACATTTGTGTTGAGATCTGCCTTTGCAAATTTATCGTCAAGATGGTCTGTCCATTCGCACCGTTGAAGTTTCATTCTCAATTCGTCAAGCTCGGCCTGATAATAGAGTAGACTCTTAATGTTGAGCTCTCGGAATGTTGGGAAAGCCTCGAAGTCTGGATGGTCGACAATTGCCTTTGTAAGCGCAGGCCAACCGTGTAATGGCATTTTAAGGTTCGTCTTAGGATCATTCGTCGTAAGATCCCAATCACTCTGGTTGCACTCAGAGCATCTCGTTGAGTTGGTGTGAGTTAGAGTAACCTTCTCAACTGCTGTCTCGCTGGTATCTGAACTACCGAGGGTAGAAGGCGAACTCGCCTGGTGACCAAATTCACCTGAGTTCTGTGGGGAGAATGCTGGCTCGGCCATTGGAAGTTCTTACGAGGATTATCTTCCAGGAAGAAGAATTCATATAAAGGTCTTGCTTATATGACGGGATTGAGAGCACCAGAAATAGTCAGATAATCTGGTCGTTTAATGTAATTTCAGACGAACTGAATGATTTCTTTCATGGGAAAAATCAGAGGATGTCGGAACTCAGCCCTCATGTCGGCCCACCTAACGGGTCGTCCCACAATATAGAGACCTCGCAAGCTTCATATTCATTGGCGTATATACCCGGAACTTGCAGAGATTCATTATTTGGGCGCATATTGCACAGCCAGAACGGGCTGTGAAGTAGGATGAAGCAGCCTATTGTGTTCAAAATCGTGTTCGATCTTATGTTGTGCCCATTTGACAGCACCAAGGTTTTTTGCACTGCCCATGACTCCTTTTACAAATTGAGAAAGAGATCAAAATTTGTATTGAACTGTTCTACTCCTTGACACTACACGAACCCTCAATAGGCTCAGCTAGGACCGTAGAAGGGTCTATTCAAATCGTTCACTCGATGATAGACCCACAGTGTCCATTAGTCCAGGTTCATATCTTGCGATTCCTTGATGGAGCAAATGGGATCGAGACGATATGAATGCATTTGTTGTCAATTCGTGGTGTGGGTGGCATGGAATGCTATAGGTAGTGACTAGCATGCATTTGCATGATCATGGTACCGCCACCCAGTGTAGAAAAATTGTTGGGTAGCAAGTACCATAGAAGCTATCAACTCATCACAGATCAACTTGAATCTTGACGGTTGAGATAACCGCTCCAAATGGACAACAAAATCGTTTAACTCGTTCAACAATATAAGCCTCTTCATGTCCTTTTTGGAAGCTTTCATTCTCAATATTTAGGGACCATGCAAGGTTTAAATTCAGCAGGAAGGGCAAACCAGTACAGTCGAGGCCGAGTATATCCTGCCATTGAAAAGAAAGTGGAGACACGCATCCTCACCACTCGAAAGAACAGAGTCTGCGCAGCTGTTCGGAATCGGCAGAATGCGGTGGCCAATCTGAAGAGATTCCGAAATAATTGCTGATGTGATGCGCTGGCAGGCGGCTCGCCCCTCATCATGCTCGTTGGTCGTCGCTACAGAGCATCAGAACCTCATGCAAATGCAGCTTCCATGCATGGCACCGAAAAGATAGGTAAGAAGAGGCTCCGAGCTGAGAGTCTCAATCGGTCTCCGACTCCTGAGCCTTATGAGATGGTTGCCTTGTCAGACTCTCCAGGTATATGAAACGGCAACAGTCTCCTGAAATATTCTCGAACTCTTCTCGACTACTTCAAACAAATCATACCAGAATTTTTTCCCACAAACACCAAAGAATTGGTCCAGCAAGCGCCCGCAACGATGGCACTTCCACGGACTCGTGCAGCCACCGAATGCCGCACCGGCGTGATCGAGTCCTCTGGCCAGGAAAGTCACACGAAGTCCTTGACATCGCGACTAAACCATCCATCAGCTTGACAGATTCACTCCGTGATTCTCGAGCTGCAACATACTTGGAAGTGAACTGCCTCCAATCTTTATATTCGGACAGCCTGGTCAGCTGATCATGTCGGCAATAGAGAGTCTTGACCCGTGCCTGTGGTGTGACACTCAACCCTTTCGGGAGCTTGGACGGTCCGAATTATGAGCCAGGTCACAATCCTTCAATGCATACCAACTGTTCCATGTTTCACACCCGATGGTCCAAATTCATCCCCCATACCCGAAGGGTGGTGCGGTTTGGTTGGTTACCGTGACTTGTCAACAGGACACAACCCTCCACCTTTTCGCTTCTCTTACCGCCCAAGCTGAGAATTTTCTTTCCCGCGCTTCCTTGCCACCATCGAAGATAAATACCACCATCGCTACAACCTTGCGGTTGCCTTCGGGTCTGCCTAAGGAAAAGCAAAACGAGGCAAGCGCCATCATCTCAACTTGGTAACGAGGCGGCGAGCATGACCAGATAGACTTGGATAGACCCCAAAATGATCCTAGACTGATATTGTTCATGCAACCCAAAAATCAATAGAGGAGGGACGTACGAGGCTGTGGATAGGAAGAAGGTGGTCAGAGGAAGTGGGAATCGCTTCTGAACGAGGTGTATCCAACGAGGCTCTGTGTTGGCGGACCACATGAGCCAGCCCAGCCCAAGACCAGGTTATAAGAAAGACCCTCCTTTCTGCGGAAAGAACTGCTAGCTTGAATTTCAAAAGCAACATTCGAGTTAACTCCAGCAACATGGCTAGCACATTAGTGGCAAATGGCACGCTGTTCCCACGTTCACTGTTGTACTTTTAGAAGCAAGCTAATGGCGCTCTAGTGACCCGCGGCAGCCTCTTGTCCGCGGATGCTCCCGTTCCTAGGCGGTCTGACTCGAATCTCAGCGGCTCCTCTCTTACAGCTTCCCGAGTCACACTCGTGGGAAACGACCTGGACTTGAAGGACCACAACTCGATGGACCCAAGCACTCCCGAAGCCGTTACAAACCTTCCTCCTAAATACACATGGGTTAATCATCTTCTTGGAGTATTTTGTGTCAATGTGTCGAAAAAGACGATGAACGAGCGTGTGCGTCCTGAGACCCATGCATCTTCAGAGGTATGTTGCGCTTCTAGAGGGCTGTCTTTCTTCATGACAATTTCTAGCCATTTGCGCTTTTTGTTCGATCCAAGTACGTCACTGACGAGCGTCCCCTCTAGATTGACTCTTTGACCTGGCCGTCCCCGTGGATCTTGCCTGTATACGTGTACCCCAGAGCACAAAACAAGGGCGACTCTCCAACCCCAAAGGTGGCCAAGTGTACTATCGACACAGGCAACCTTCAAGGCAACATCGTGTCACGCGAATTTGTTGAAGATGTTCTCGGGTTTTCTGCTGCGGACTTTCACAAATTGACCAAGGAGGAGGAAAGAGGTGGCACGGGGATAACGGGAGAACTACACATACCTCAAGGTGCCATCCACTTGACCTGGTACCACAGCAACAGCACACGAGTCTTTCGTAATATGCGATTCCTCGTATCCCCATATCATGGATGTGACCTTATCATTGGAGCTCGCTCCATTGAGAAAGACAAAATTCTGACGGTTCCATGCTTGCCGAATGGTGGTGTGACTATGGTAAGAGTGGAAAAAACAGGTATGTGAAGGCTTTTGACTTGTTCCCTCTGTACTATGAAATGCTAATCAATGGTCCACATCTAGAACAGTCAGAGATACGGAAGCTTCTGGCACGAATCAATTTATATCTCACAACAGACCTGCAAACTGAGATCGACGAGGCCAAGGAAAACGACCCAGAAGGAAACTCCTACAAGGAACTCACAAAAAAGCAAAAGACTGTGACCACGGTTTACAACGCATACGACGCTATTCGGAAGATTGTCTTTGACAAAAACATGTCCCCCGACCAGAAGAAGACGGACACGAAGACGCATTTTGCTCTGATTTTTGGAAATCCAGTCAGCCCTGACATTACGCAGAGGTTTGAACTGGAGAAGTTGGATGAGGAACTAAAGGCCTATCTCGACGATGAGCCAGAGCTCATTCGCTCAAAGAAGGACCCCAAACCTGGCGATGTAAAGCATAGGGGAACTGGACTATCTTCACGCGGGGCCTGACTTTCTCTTGAGATCCATTGATCTTGGATGAATTTTTCTTTCCCCTTTTCTCATAATGCTTGGTTGGATAGTGAATGCACCGCTGTATGGCTCTTCTTTACTGGCCCCACCCCCCAACCCCCTGGGAGGAACTTGGAACAGTCACTACTGGCGATGGTGGATGACTTTGATTTAGAATCTCGAGCAATCAATACTCATTTGTTCTTTTGCAAATGCCCTATATTGATTCTGTATCATTGTGGAAAAAAAAACATAGTCCCCCAAAACCACACGCGCTCAAACACTAGGATAAATCGGATATATAACCCGGTGAAATATTGATACAATCAAGATACCTTTCAAGCCAAAATATTTGAGGATGAAAGAGGCCACTTCAGAGTTCTTAGACTTTCTTCTATATTCTGGTGTTTGTTTTCGTGAGGAAGAAAAGGCAGTGTGGCATGTGCCTTAGTCTCTGAATAAAAGGCTTCTTTGGAGCTATGACTCGAAAGGAACTATGTAGGACTATAATTCCACCTATAAGATGTTGGATGACCTCATAAGCATGTGTTAGGAGCAAAATTACTCCAAAAGGCGAAGATAACGAATGATTTATTTCAAAGCCAATTTCAAGAAAACGCGAAAGTCTTGGACTTGAGCTCGGTGAACGGGACATTGTTACTGACTTAGAAATGGCAAAACTCAGAAAGCAAAATGAAGGAAACGAGGGGGGCCGTCTCCGGGACACTTGTTTGATGTAGGCAGTCATGCACTCAAAACCAACCCTTGAAGTCAGAAACAATCTCTTTGCTCATAGTCTACCATGCTATCCTTTCCTTTTAGACTCCATGCATGCATCAAAATCAATGCCTGGAAGAAATGAGGGAATATTGTCCTCTAGCTCTTCTGACTCTCATTCTTCTCCACCAAATCACCCACGCCTAGTCCTCTGCCTACTCGCACCTTCCTCTTCTTCCCTCCTTTATCCTTGCCATTCAACTCGGCCTCTCCATCCTTCTTGCCCATCTCGCCCACCGGCTCGCCTTCATCCATATCCTCGTCTTGCTCGTCCATAATCTGCTCGCGAACAAAACCCAAATCCAACTTCATGGAGTAGGCATCCTCACCATCCGCGTAGTACTTCGCTTCGACCTTCTCGTTCTTGAAGCCTAAGGTGTCGCGGTAGAGGCGCAGAGCAGCAGTATTGGAGACTCGGACGTGGAGGGAGACGTATTGGGCACCAAAGGTCTCGACCATGGCTCGTTGTGACTGCCTCATCAACTTCTCTGCAATGCCCAACCGTCTATGCGTCCGCATCACACTCAAACTGGTGATATGTCCATGCTGCACTCCATCGGGAGGATCCTCCTCCATCTTTGCCAGCACATAGCCTACAATTCTCGGGTAGTCGTACGGCGTCTTTTTTGGTCTCGAGACATCGACTGCGACGTAGGAGAGTTGGGGCCAGGAGAGGGCATGGTAGAGGTAATATTTCATGAAATAGCTAGAGATCAACGTCAGCTTTCTGCCATGAAAGTATGATTGGGAGAAGTACTTTTCCGGTAGATTCGTGATATTGGCATGTTGCACATGCGGTATATCTGATGGGTGCAGCAGTCGAATATCCATGGTGCCTAACTTCGAGGTGGATTCTCAGAAGGCTAAAAGTTGTCGCATGCCCTTCGCAAATCCGACGTCAAGAATCGACATCTGGGATTGGGGCGCTAGTATTAATGTGGGGCTAACGCCCTCGGCTAAACTTCGCCCTCCAATCGCGGGGTCGAGAGCTGTCTTTGGAGGGGTCACGATGATCGATTGTTAAGCTTCTATTTTTCCGTTTCTCAGTCAATGCTTTCAATATAAAATGCCTTTTTTTCCCCTGTGGCCTTTGAATGCCTCTGGAGTTTGGAATTCGTTTTAGTATACAATGGCTTCCCACATAAGAACGCTCGCTACGAACCTTGGAGGGGCAAGAGGGTATCGACCCCTCGAAGGAAAGCTTGCAATCATTACGGGAGCATCAAGAGGTTTTCCTCTTTCCAAGTTCAATTTCAAATAAGTCTGACAGTAAGTAGGAATTGGCGCCAGCATAGCCCATAATCTGAGTGCCAAGGGTGCCTCTCTCGTTCTGAATTATACCTCCGACTCATCTGCCCAAGCATGCAACGAGCTCTCCCAGCAGCTCACTGCCGAGCACGACATTAACAGTCTCGTCGTACAAGCAGACATGGGCTCTACTGCCGGACCGGCACACATCATCACCACAGCCAAGAATCACTTTGCGCACCCCAAGACTGGAAAATTCCAAATCGATATCTTGATTAACAATGCTGGTGTATCGAGGAACCTCAAGATTGAAGAGTGCACGGTCGAGGATTATGAGTGGCAATACAAGATTAATGTTCTGGGCCCGCTATTGCTGATGCAAGCAGCGTTGCCATATCTGCCGCATGATAGGAGCGGCAGGATTGTCAACATGTCTTCGGTCTCAAGCACCCTAGGTTTTATTGGGCAGTCGGTGTATGGAGGGACAAAAGCGGCCTTGGAGGCTATGACTAGGACCTGGGCGAGAGAGTTGGCAGAACGAGCCACAGTGAATGCTGTCAACCCAGGACCAGTGAAGACTGATATGTGGGGAGGAACTACGGCTGAGTTCAAGCAGCGCTTGAAGCCTTTCATTCAGCAGACGCCTGGGAGTGCGATTAGGCATGATATTGACCATGAAGATTTGGTCAAGGATGCGGAGAATGCGGGAGGGAGACCTGCTTATACGACTGAAATTGCTGGAGTTGTAGGCATGCTTTGCACGGCAGATAGTGCCTGGTGCACTGGGCAGGTCATCTGCGCTAATGGAGGTATGAGAATGGCAATGTAAGGACTTCGGGAAGGACAATTAGACTAGTCTTGGCCATAACGACAGTTCGATTTACACAACTGCTCTTAACTCTCTAACGCTGTTGAGATGTTGAATACAACAAGATCTTAAATGCAAAGATCGCTCTTTTCTCAACCCCAGAAAAATCAAACACCGTCCTCGCACGCTCTAATATCGCTATTAAGTTGTTGCATCCATCTCTGCCTTCAAAACGCCACTGATGCAACCCAATTCCAACGCCGTTCACTTTAAGGAGCCGCAGCAGGCGGAGGAGCTTGCTCTTCTGCAACCTTACCCCTGAGAGGAAGCTCATTTTCCTCAGCATCCACAGCTGGAGTTTCTTTAGGAGCAGCTTCGCCTTTGTTGCTATTAGGTGCAGTTGTCGCAGATCCTGACGCTTCAGCTGCCTTAGCGGCTTCCTTCTGGAATGGAATTAGCCTCTGGATCTGTCCGGTAAGAAATTGAAACACCCTCGACACTCGGCCCCTAATGACACCATAAACTACACAGAACAATATGCTAAAGAAACCTCTCCGAGATTTACAACGAACCTTAGCTTTCTTTCTCTCCTTGTCTCTAGCTTTGTCCGCTGCTTTCTTCGCCTTGGCCTCTTCTTCCGCAAGTCTAGAGGCTTGAGTGCCCCCGTACTTGTCTCTCCACTCCTGCTCCTTCTCCTCTGAAATCCGAGCAAACAAGTATGTTGCCTTTCCAATCTTATGCCCTCCGCGTAAAACGCCTGGCGACCACTTATTTGGAATAGATAGCAGAGGTGCATTCAACTGTTGAAGGATGGAAGTCGCTGTTGAGGGCATAAAAGGAGAAGAAATGGAGGCAAGAAGATATGCAAGGTTCAAGGCAAGGCCAATGATAGTGTGGGTTCTTGTGGGATTTTCGGTGAGATTGGCATTGTCCATACGGTATTGAAGAAGATTGTTACCGCAAGATGATATTTCCATGACCTTTTTCAAGCCAGACCGTAGCTTCACAGCCTCCATGTCTGCAACGTACTCTGCGAGTAGCCCATTTACCTCAGCTATGAAGGCTGGGAAGTTGTAAGATTCTTCAGTGTGCTCTGGCGAGAACTCTGGGATAACACCTCCGCACTTAGCGTTGACGAATTTTACCAGTCGATTGACAAAGTTGCCGAGGTTGGCTAACAACTCGCTATTATTTCCGGCGATGAAGGTCTTCCATTCGAATTGTGAGTCGCCAGTTTCGGGTCGGTTCGATAGTAGGTAGTATCTCCATACAGATGGTGGGATTCCAGTCTCCTTGGCACCGTCTCCGAAGACGCCAACTCCTCTCGACTTCGAGAACTTGCCATTTTCGTAGTTGAGGTACTCAGTTGTGGAAAGGTGGTTGAGCATGGTCCACTTATCTTTGGTTCCTAGCTGTGATCCGGGGAAAATAACAGTATGGAAAGGAACATTATCCTTGCCCATGAATTGGTAGAGCTTGACGTTTTCAGGATCGCGCCACCAAAGCTCCCACTGGTCCGTATAGTTGGCAGTAATGGAGGGGTAGCCAATGCATGCATCGAACCACACGTACAGCACTTTATTCTCGTATCCTGGAAGTGGAATTGGTGTACCCCATTTCAAGTCTCTTGTAATGCTTCGCCCCTCCAGTCCCTTCTCGAGCCATGACCTCGTAATACTGACACCATTTTGTGGCCATGCTCCTTTCACGCTTGACTTCGAGAACCATTCCTCGATTTGATCCTGGGCCTTATTGAGAAGGAGGAAGATATGGGTCGTTTCGCGGGGTACAGGTGTCGCTCCATCGATCTTGCAGTGAGGGTCAATGAGCTCGAATGGATCCAGCAGCTGGCCACACTTGTCACACTGATCTCCTCGAGCATCGTTGTACCCACACTTCGGGCACGTGCCCTCGACAAAGCGGTCTGCAAGGAAGGAATTGTGCTTCTCGCAGTATGGTTGTGTAGTAGTTCGCTCCTCCAAATATCCATTCTTGTGGAGTTTCAAAAAGATGTCTTGTGCGATCTCCGTCTGCTTTTCCGTTGTCGTTCGACCGAAGTAATCGAATCTAATCTCGAACCAGTCGTAAACCTCCTTGTGCTTCTTGTGAAACTCGTCGCAGAGCTCTTTTGGCGTTTGTCCCGTCTCAAGAGCCTTTGTCTCTGTAGCGGTTCCGTACTCATCTGTTCCGCAGATGAAAAGTGTTGGTCTATCACGCAGCTTGCTGAATCTCGAGAAAACATCCGCGCTGAGCACGCTACCAACCACATTTCCAAGATGAGGAACGTTATTGACGTAAGGTAACGCGCTGGTAATCAGGATATTGTTCTTACCCTTCTCGGGCAAGATGATCTTGGGTGTCGCCATGTTATCTTGGTTCAATTGAGGGGAGTCGGAATGATGGGAGCTTTGGTGTTTTAAATTCTTGGTGGGGTTGAGTCACGGCGAGGCTAGCAAGGAACTCGCTAAGCCGGGCAAGGCTGACAAAAAGCTGAGCATACAATATCCCAGTCGAGGGTCTCACAAAGCATTATTTGAGGTGGTCCAATGTTGAAACTAAGCAAGGATCTCTATAAATACTCCTAGAGCAAAAATATCAGTTGAATATAGAGCATTTCTGATAAATAAGGCAAGGAAATTCCCAGTCACGTGATACTGAGGTATGCTTCAAAATTTCTCACGAACCTCCCACGTAACTTGGCCCAAGTCATAACTCGTTATCGAACCCAGAATGCCTTCAAACACGTTCGACGAAGTTCTAGACTTGGAAGAACAGTTCTATGACGAAGGCTATCGTCAAGGACTAGCAGATGGCGTCAAAGCAGGCCGCGTGGAGGGACGCACACTTGGACTCGAGAAAGGATTTGAGAAATTCGTGGAAAGTGGGCGAGTGTATAGCAAGTCTCTCATCTGGGCAAACCGAATGTCGCAGTCTCGGAAAGGATCCGTCGACGGCAATGAAGGGCAACAGAAATCGGAAACGGAAGCCACTCACAAATCAGAGGATCAAAAGCTCTCAAGCTTGCCTCCATTACCAGACAATCAACGGCTAGCAAAGCATCTTAAAGTGCTATATGCATTATCTGAGCCAGAGAGTCTGTCCACTGAGAACACTGAAGAATCTGTGACTGATTTTAATGATCGGTTAAAAAGAGCTCAGGGCAAGGCAAAGATCATTGAGAGGATGATTTGAAGATGAAAGGCAAGACCGAGTGTCGTGCACACGAATTCCTGGCGAGACGCTTGAAGGCACCGATGAGCGAATTTTGTGCATTGAGAAGCATTACAGGAGATCAACGAAAGGTTGGTGAGACAGGGCCACACAGATATCTCCCAAACTGATTTTGTTCTTATATGACAGGTATCAGGAATACTCTCAATCAGGTGCTCGTGTCTTCCCTGTTTCTGCGAACTGGGCCCTTGCTAGAGATTCCGAATCATCACTTCCAGTTGATGGGACCAGTTTCCCCAAGAGGATGATTGAATTCTGAACAGTAACTTAGATACAGAAGGTTTCCAAACTACAAAATGCAGGCTCTCCAGACGAGTACGCCGGTGTCCTCCATATATACGTCATGAAATACATATCTGACATGAACACATATCTCATAACATCGTCGACAAGCATACAGTCGTTCTAAATCAACTCATCGAGCACATCAAGCATATCTCATAACATCTTCGTCAGAAGTGAAACATTCCCTTCGCACCTTACCCTTCCGTCTAATCCTTGAAAACCTTCTTTGCCGAAGACCAAAGACTGCTCAAAGCACCCTTAGCCTTGACCTTCTCTCTTTCCTTCTCTCGCCTGTGGTGATGTCTGTGCTCTCTCTCCTTTCGACTTGAGGAGGACGGGCCGGGTGCGGATCCAGATGCCACAGCAGACGGAGGACCCGATGATCCCTCACTAGCTTTCTCCGACTCTTCTCGCTTCTTTCTTCTCTCCTCACGTCTGGCTTGCTTGATCGCATCTTCCCTCTCCTTTGATCGTCTCGCCTCCTCCGCAACTTGAGTTCTGGCAATCTCCATCTGCTTCTCTGTCTCCCTTCTTGCCTTTCTAGCTTCCCTAGCTTCTGCTTCCTTGTGTCTTCGCTCATCGTCAGCTTTCTGTTTCTCTTTATCAGCTCGATCCTTCTCCTCTCGTTCCTTCCTTAGAGAGCGCTCGGATCTCTCACGTTCAGATCTCTCTTTATCGGAGCGCTCAGAACGATGATGAGATGAGTTGTGGTGGCGAGTGGATGGTTTGCGTTCTGGGAAAACCGGTCGTTCGCCATCCATAGAGAATCGAGGACGATCCATGATCGGAATCTTCTTCTTCTCTTCCCCGACTTCCTTGACGTCTTCCCTGACATGTGGTTTATCTGTCATCACGAATGGATTCTTGACAACACTTTCTCCCTTCATAGCCAACAGCTTCGGTCTTTCGGTGGAACCACTTGACATTGTGCTAAATCTTCTCCCGACTGACGACAGGCGTCTCGGAACGGCAGGAGCAGTCGCGTCAGCAGCTGGCTCATCAACAACAGCACTTTCAGATTCTGCAGCTTTGAGTTTGGAGAGCCTTCGCTCCTCTTTACGCTTGTCGTGTGCTGCTTGTTCCTCAGGTGTGCGATCACTGCGATGCTTCCTGTGAGAGCTGCTGCTACCCGCACTAACTCCACTGTCATGGCGGGTAGGCTTCCTAGGAGAAGATGGCGTGAAAATGTCCTTCAAGGACTTCTCGCTTCTCTCACTATCTCGGTAACTTCTCTGTGAGCGGTGGCCGTCACTTTCTTTGCTCGAACTGTGATGGCTGGAGCGTCTCGACCTATGCTTTCTGTGCTTGTCGGATTTTGGAGATGGCGGAGAATCACTCTTCGCTGCCTCTTCCACGACTGGAAGTTGCTCGGGCTCCTCGACAATATCCTTCGAGCCTATAATCTCAGCGGCAACAACCCCGGCAGCAATTCCGGCGGCAGCACCAATCGCTATCTCTGCAATGGGTAAAGGGTCGCTGGTAGGAGCGCTCTCGATTGGCGCCTCCTCCTTCGGGCTTTCTTCCTCAACCTTTCTCTCTTCTTGAGGCATTTCGGGTTCAGTGGGCGGCGGCTCCTCGATGTCCTTAGAAATTTCAGGCTCAGCCGGTGCTGGAGAGTCCTCAGGATGGCTTGTTTCCTCTTCAACGGCCGCCGGAACATCCTCGACCACTGCGACTAGTTCTTCGGATTTGGTCTCCTCTGGGGTAGGTTCTGGTGCCGGATCTGCCTCTTTGGTTTCCTCTACAGGGATTTCCGGTTCTGGTGGGGCAGGTTCCTCGACCTAAAATGGTTAATTACAAGCTCGGATATACGGAATTTTTGGTGGCAGCATGATGATATGGAGTACTATGGGAGTGAAAGTGAAAAGACCATAATAATTCGATATGAAAATGTAACAATGATCATAATCCTCAGACGAAAGAATCGACACAATTGAGGGGGGTTAGGACGTAAAGGACTTGTGATTACTTACCACAGCAGCTGGTGCCTCTTCTTCGACTGCAGGCGGTGCATTCTCCTCAATTATGGGAGCTTGTTGCTCTTTAATCTCCTCTTTCGGGGCCTCTGGCTCGACTGGAGGGACATCCTCGACCTTGAATTGTATGTTAGCGATCTCTTTGTCTCCCATGTCTTAAGCTAGATATTGCAAGGAGTTTGCAGCTACATACCGGTGCTACCACTTCTTCAACAGCTGCGACTGACTCTTCTTTAATCTCGTCGACAGTAGCTTCCGGCTCAGCTGGGGCAGGTTCGTCGGCCTAGCGTTGAATATTAGTTATATTCTCACCACCTAATTTGAGCGAGAACATGGCATACCGGTGCAGCTTCCTCTTCGACTGCAGGAGCTGGGGCATCTTCAGCAGCTGGAGTTGACTCCTCTTCTTTTGTTTCGTCTTTAGGGGCTTCTGGCTGAGCGGGAGGTGTCTCTTCGACCTAAAATTGCAAGTTGGTGCCGTTCGTTGGTGATCAGACATAATTGCCAAAATTCAGTCACTTACCGGAGTAAATACTTCTTCAATCACTGGAGCGGGCTCGTCCTCTTTAGCTTCACCTTTAGGCGCTTCCGCCTCGGCCGGAGTTGTGTCTTCAACCTGAAAATAGAGTCAGTATTGGTTACCATAACGAGGCACAGCCGTCAAAACCTGCCACTTACAGGTGCGGAAACCTCCTCAACTAGAGCTAGAGAATCTCCTACAACGGGAGCTGATTCGCCTTCCTTTATTTCCTCCTTTGGGACCTCTGGCTCCGCTGGGGCTGGATCTTCAGCCTAGAAAAGTTCATTAGTTTTGATAGAACTTTAAGCTTGCCGAGATTAAGCGAGAAGCAATTGGAAGCGCGAAATAAACACAAAGTACGCAAATGCTAAAGAGTTTTAGAAAGACTTACCGGTGCCGCTGCCTCCTCAATAACAGGTGTTTCATCAATAACGGGTACCGAATCTTCCTCCTGAGTCTCTCCTTGCGGAGCTTCGGGCTCAGGGGGAGTAGATTCCACAATCTTTAGACAATCAGCAATTGGCATGAGGCTCACACACCCTTCAAGGTTCAAAATTGCTTACCACTGGCGCTGGTGCCTCGACAGCAGTAGGTTCGCTCCCAGAACTTGGCTCCTCGGCTTTGACCTCCTCGCTTTGGAGGGTTTCAGGCTCAGCAGGGGCAACCGAGTCCTCAGCGATTGGCTCGCTCTCGACTGCTGGGGCTTCAACTTCTTTGGTCTCATCTTGTTGAGGTTCAGTCTCAGCTGGTGTCTCCTCGACAACAGGTTCACTCTCGGCAACGGGTTCTTCAGGTTTGGCGCTGTCATCTGAAATTTCGGGCTCAACCGCAGCGGGTTCCTCAATCTGAACATGAAGCATTAGATGAATATCGAAAGAAATTGTGAACACTTCAGACTACTCACCGTTGGCTCCTCTGCTGCTGGCTCTTCAGCCTTGACCTCTCCAACCTAGAAGTATATTTCAGTAAAATGAATCAGGAAAAACTTCAAGACTACATACCTCAGGAGCCGCTGTCTCTTCAGCAGCAGGGGCCTCCTCTTTAGCCGATTCTGCGGCTGGAGGCCCCCCGGAAATCTCATTCCCAACAGTCGCGCTTTCCTCGACGCTTGGGCTCTCTTCAGCGGCCGCGCTATCTTCCACGAGTGGAGATTGATCTGCGGCAACCTCACTCTCGACAACAGCTTCAGGAGACGTTTCACCGGCCGGACTCTCCTCATCTTTAGAGACTTCTGGCTCACTCGGAATGACCTCTTTAGCTTTTTCAACCTCAACCTAGTCTAAGTTAGTTCTCGATCTAAGTGATTAAGGGCAAAAGCTTACCTCTGGTGTAACACTCTCTTCAGTGATGGGATCTGTTGATTCCTCAATCACCGGGTCGGCTGGGCTCTCTTCTTGTGCTGGCGCTGGTTCCTCTACGACCGGAGAGTCCTCGACGGCGGGAGCTGTCTCCTCCGCTTTCTTCTTCTCTTTTGGCAGCTCAATCGAGCTTTCGCTCTCTTCTTGAACATCCTTAGATTCCTCGGTGATGGGCTCGGCATCGGCGACTTGCTCGGCGGCATCGGAACTCTCCACAGATTCTGCCGATGGCTCTGGAGTCGAATTTTCCTCCTTCGCCTCATCAACTTGTGTGCTTTCCTCAGGCAATGGCCCCTCGGCCTGAGCGCTCTCTGCGGGTTCTTCACTCGCAGCCTCAGAAGGCTCCTCCGATTTTACCAAGCCTTCCTCTGGAGGGACCGGTGACTCGTCCTTGGCCTCTTCGCTTGATTCTTTGACCATTGGCTCCTCATCCGCCACAGCAGGGCTATCACTAGCTTCTACTTCAGGTTCAACTGAACTTGGCTCAGGAGCAGGCTCGTCGCTGCTAGCAACAGATTCTTCCTCTTTCACCTCGGTGCTCTCGGCCGCCTCGGGCTCAGCTGGACTAGATTTAGGCACAACCTCATCGCTACTAGGCGCGGAATCCTCTTTGCTAGCCTCTTCCTCGCTAGCCTCAGCTGCTGGAGCCAGTTGCTCGGCTTCTTCGATCTGGGCTGGGATTTCGGGTTCAGAACTCTGCTCTTGTTCCTGTTCCGTCGTCTCTGCCGGCTTGCCCTCCTCTACAGCTTCAACAATGAGTTCCTGCTCACTTGGACTAGGCTCAGATTCTGGTTCTGCGGGAGGTTGGCTTTCTTCGATAGCAGGCGGCGAGCTTTCCTCGACGACCGCGGGTTCTTGTGTCTCCTCTGATTTCTCCTCGGCCGGCTCGGCGAGAGGCGCACTTTCATCAGCTACCTCACTTTGGACAACTGGTTCTGGTTCGTCCTGGCTCTCCCCGGATGGCGATGAGTCCTCCTCCTTCGAGGCTTCAGGAGCTGGGGCTTCCTCGATTTTCTCCTCTTCGGCAAAACTAGATGCCTCAGGTTCAGTAGAATCCTCCTCTGGTGCCGGCGTATCGTCGCTGGGTTGTGGTTCTTCTGCTAAGTAATGTTAGCAAAATAATAAGACACTTAGAATCCAAAGATATTTAAAATCCAAGCACATTTAGAATCCAATGACATATAGAGACTCCCAAAATTTCAAAGATTTTCTTACCTGCAATCACCACCTGAGGCTCTTCTGGAGCTGGAGGTACAGCTTCCTCCTTGATCTCGGGTTCAACACTCTCTGGGGTTAACTCAAGTTCCTTCGGTGAGTCATCAGGAGGCGGTAGACTGCTTTCTGCTGGAGCATCGCTTGTCTCGCTAGTTTCAGGGGTCGGCTTGGGATCTGAATGTGGCGAAGGTTCGCTTGTCTCGACGACCTCAGACTGTGGCTCTGGCTCCGAAGCCACTGGAGTTGATTCAGTCTCTGCGCTCGGTTCGCTTTCAAGAACTTCGGGTGTTGGCTCGGGATCAGAGGGAGGTTGTGGAGCCTCGCTTTTGGCGGGAGCATCAGTCGTCTCAGTGCTCTCAGGTTGAGAATCTGGTTCTGCAGTAGCTGGTGGTTGCTCGCTCTCTGCAGGGGCATCACTGGACTCTACAGCCTCGGCTTGCGGCTCTGTTGGCTCTGAAGGTACCGGTACTTCGCTTTCGACAGGAGCATCGCTCGATTCTGCATTTTGTGGTTCAGGCTCAGCGGCGGGAGGTGGCGGCGGTGTGCTTTCTTCTGCTACCGGCTCGCTACTCTCGACAAGTTCGGGTTGCGGTTCGGGATCTGCTGGTGGTGGCACGCTTTCAACCACAGGCTCTGGACTTGGCTCGCTTTCGGCAGGAATCTCCGTTGGCGGCGAAGGTTCATCAGACGGATCATCTGAGGCTGGCGGTGTTGGTTCGCTTGCTTGCGCTGCGGGAGTATCTGAGTGAGATTCGTCTAATGGCTCAGGCGTTGGTGGAGCAGCAGCGGCCTTCCCTTTTCCTCCCTTGTCTTTGCCTTTTCCTGCCTTTTCTTTCTTGGTATCCTTCTTTCCTCTCTTTCCCTTGTCGGACTTCTCGTCTTTACTAGGCTTTATCTCTAGAACCTCCTCGGGTTCACTGGGCTTCTCCGGTTCCGGTATTTTGTCGGACTTTCCCTTCTTCTCAGCCTTCTTGTCCTTCCTTGCGTCTTTCTTGGACTCTTTCTTGGACTCTTTCTTGCTAGACTTAGGCGCCGGTATTTCTTCCTCGATGTGCTCTGGTACCTCCTCACTTATTTCCTTTTCCTGCTCGTCAGTCTCGTCGGGATCCCAAGTCGATCCTGATTTGCCCTTCTTCTTATCCTTTTTCTTGTCTTTCTTGGCTGGCTTCTTATCATGCTTCCCGCCCTTGGACTTCGGCGATGGAGAATCAGGAGCTGGCGGCGCAGTTCCCTCTGCGAAATGTACAGAGATGGGGCTCTGAGGTGGTGCAGGTCCCTCTGGGGCCGGTGGAGCAGTGCCTTCTGCAAAATGTACTGATAGTGGGCTCGAAGATGGTCGTGGAGGTGATGGTGGTGGTGTGCTCGCATCCTGTGGAGGAGGAGGTGAACTTGTCTGGATAAAGGGTCAGTATTCAATGTCATTTGATCAATGTTTACTACGCAAGATGCTATCATCTGAAACTTACTTCCACCTCTTCAGCTACAGGTTCAGCGTCCCCACCAGCATCCTCAGGTGGTGCCATCACGCTTCCTTCATCTTTTGTATCCTCGACTTCTTTGCTAACCTCGGGCGTGGGTGGTGATACATCCTCGACTAGGGCAGCCTCCCCGCTCCTTTCATGATTGCTCTCATCTCCTCCACCATTGGAAGGTCCGGGCATGTCTTCTCCTTCGTCCGAGTCGTCTGTAACTTGTGTTAGTGATCTGGTGATACAAGCCCTGATGTTGTGCAATATACCAAATACTTGATGTTTTAAAGCCGGATTTTTGCAAGCTTCAAGAAGATCCAAATCCTTTTCCGTTCCCGTAAAAGTAACAGGAGCTGTCATCTTTGTAGTTTGAATTGGCCCCCAGTCATTGACTGGCTTCTCGATCTGAGTGGTCTGGACCGCCGACCAATCATAGTTAACCTGTGTCCGGTATGGACAATATGAGACGTTTTCCATACTGAAAAGTGTATCTCGTTAGAGATGCAAGCAAGAAAATAGGGCGTGCAATGAATTGGGATTCCTTCTTATTGTCTCCGCCCATCACCTGGTTGACAACATCCCTCGGCAAGATGCGGGTACCCAATCTGATGTGTACCCAACTTTCGAGGGGCAATGACGGAAGTGGTTGTGTAAACAGATATCCGAGTCAGAACTCCTGCCCGACGTGGATGATGCTTGCAAATGAAAAATAAGTTGAAAAGTGATATCTATAATTGCAGTAAAGCAGGAGCCAAATGAGCTCCTTGTAACACAACGGCGAAGGGTCAATTAAGTAGCGAAAATTCTCTCATTGGCAACAGCATGAAAAATTGGATACAGGAAGGAGCGACACTCAGGCGTGGGGACACCCCACGACAGACTTACTCTTCGTGCGAATGATCAATATCATGCCTACTATCAATTGGGTCAATGAGAAGGACTGGCGCCACGTCGCAGGTGAGTGGTTTGGGAGCAATGGCATGTTCGAAGAATTCCGCGATATCGCACAGTCAGATGCGGCCCAACGATGCAGTCCAACGCAAAAGAAGTTAACCGGCTGCAAGAAGCGTCGAACCTTGCCATGTCTCGCTGGCCGATATGCAGCATATGTCTTGCGCAGGCGAGTATTCCATGGGGTCTTGCATCGTGCTAGAGGCTCGTTGGGTGGATGTTCGCGTTTTTCTTCCTACTGGTTCCTCAGGTTCCTGGATGGAGGGGACTCCTTCTACAGTACCCGCTCCCGCTGTCGTCCGGGGGTAAACGGATTGTGCATTCAATACGTGGTGCGCCTTGTCTGCCTTGTTGTCAAGTCCCGGCTGGGTCCAAATACAGCGAGTCATTTTCGTGTGTTACACAGGGTGATGCTGAGAGCATCACGAATAGAATTGGACTGTTCTGCGATGAGGTGTGAAAGTGGGGAGACGATTGCAGTGACGATTTTCAGTTGACTTCAAGGCCTCTGTGTTGTCAGGCTTGGTCTTTTCAGCATTCAGGGGTTGAGTTTAGCGAGAGATCGATCCTTGGAGCCTCCGTGACAAAATTTCTCCTGTTGCTTCTTTCCTGGCTGCCTCGGTCGACAAAACACAGAGGAGAGAATAGCGGCCGCGTCAAAATTACTCTGCTATGAAAAATATTTACAAAACGCAACTACTTAGTCTTATTCTATGAAAAAATCCTAATGAGAATTCATTACCCTTTTAAACCGACTCACCCTTTTAATATAATTTCACGAGTTTTCTGAGGGCTATTAAATCGCTCGAGAAAAGGGAGCCTTATTTCGGTGTTCCCCGATTGTCGCCTACTTTCTCGCGGTATTTTTGTCCACCTCGAGCCTGCCTCACTGTGGACGATAAAAGTGGCACACCAACAGGCGAGAAGTGAGGAACGTCGAAAGAGTCGCACACTTCAAAAACGCCACAATAATACAAATACCATTTGAATTTCTCAAATTTAAAGAAGTCTATTGGCAAGAAGGCGCTTTTTATATGGATAGCTTTTTTATAAAGATTTGTGTTAAATGGCCGTGTTGATTCTGAGGGTACAAACTGGACAAATTAGTAAGCATTTTAGCGTGCCACTTATTCTGTCCACAGCGAGCCTGCTTCTCAAACCGAGGCGGACATCTTCACTGCTTCACTGGAAGCACATGTACGCAGATCCACATAGGCACTATCTTCACTTTGCAGGGCGTTTCACAAATAGTGGAACATATTCAAGGAACACCAACCCCCTTCCTTGCCTCACTTCCATTCCATTGGCGGTGAGACTCACGTGATACAATGAATGTCTACAACGTGGACCCGGATAAGAGCTTGTGTATCTTGTCGGTGAGAGAAGGTATCGGTATTGGAATATGTACAGCAGATCCCAAAACGCCGGCTCAAAGTGGATCAAGAATCTTAAGCAGCGCAAGCACCATAACCCCTCCCAGCAATGCAGGTCCCAAACACGACAGGGCTGTCTTGTAGATCCAAAGAGAGCGGTGACCAAAAAGTGCCACAAATCACATTGCCATCTCAGCCTGCAGCTTCCGAAGCTCTTCCTCTTCGTCTTCCTCCTCGGTATGTGCAGGCGTGCCCTTAACTGAGATGACTCTTAGTAACGGTTTTGGATGTGAACCGGGTTCCAACTTACTCTCACCGTTCGCAACTCCTGGTAATCTGTGTATCTCATCCGACACAGGGACAGTACCCGTCTTCAGCATCTTGTTATCCAGTTGCTCTTGCTCAAGCTCAGCCAACTCATCATCCAATTCTGTCTCATCGATAGGTTCGCCAATAGGAGCGCTTGTGATAGCTTGGGCAATCTCTTCACCCAGTGCGTGCTGCTCACGGAGTTTCTCCCTAGGGAAACAATGTCAGTACATGCCAGGATGAGGCTTGGATTACTGTGTAGACGACATACATTGTCTCATCAACCTTATCAATGTTGAGTTTGCCATGGATCTGTTGCATAGCTTCGCCTGCACGTTCCATAGCTGCAAGAGTCTCTCTGTTAATATTCGCAGCCTCGATCGAGTATACTTGTTGTTCTAGGGTTGCTATTTGTGCAGTCGTTTGTTCGAGGGTGTGCTCATGTTGCTTCTTCCGTCGAAGGGCCGCTCTGGCAGCTGTGCGAACGTGTCAGTAACCATTAATCTTGACTTTCCCCATCTGCGGAGCCATTTCGAAGCCATCTGGTTCCCTGTGACCAGAACACCATAGTTCCAGAGATGAGTACGTACGTACCGTTTTTATTGGTGCTCACGTTCTTCCTAGCAATCGCATCTTGCTCGTCCATCTGATTTTGTAAATGCTTCTCCCGTTTCTGCAGCATCTCTAGCTGTGATCTCAATCCGAGGATGGCATTCTTGGGCGTATCCTTCCTCTTCTGGGCACTTTGCCCTCCAAACCAACCCCACATGCCTGACATCTTTGTATTGTGTGTTTGGTCGCCGGATGGATTCGAATCTGACGAACCGCGAAGCCCCAGGAGATAATCGAGACTCTCTCGGATAGCTTGAGAGCTTGACTGATTGTCAAGTCTAGGTTTCTAGGTTGTGTCTCACTATCGAAGACTGGTGATAGTGGGGCGTCTCGCTCGGAAAGACAAAGAGATTCCGTGGAGAGTATCGAGAGAGCTGGTGGCAGAGAGTGGTAGCTTTGCCACTCGAGGTTAAGTGGAAAATCCGAGGATTTCCAGCGATGTGGGGCGTTCCTAGGACAGTTATCGTTGGGAGTTTGTTGCCTTGTGCATGTGGTGGTAAATGACCATGAAGGTGCCTCTGCGATGACGCGCTACGCTAGCGTCGATTTCGGCTTAGGTTGCAATGGAAATTCCATCACGTGCCGGTTCCCTTTCTGCCCTTCTTGATGCATCAAATCTCTTAACACATTTGAATAACTTAACGTTATTACCGTCTTCAAAGGCATTACTTCACCATGTCTTGGGTCCTGAATGGGCCTGTTCCCACCACGATGACCTTGCTCTCAGATCTTCGGCGATTTCCTCAAGGTGTCAAAGTCCGCTTTCTTGGCTGGTAAGCCGCATCCATTCACGAGCCTCACTGCACTTTTGGAATAATCGCTCTCTTATGAGCCCCCCAAAGATTGATCTCATACTCATAGTTGGCTTGAAGAGACCCTTATGGATAGTTGCCATAGGTGTTTATTCAAGTCTCTAAAACCATAGATTTATACATCTCTAATGTTCTACGCCCTTCATCTCGTGCTAGCTGTACCTTCCTGGTTTTGGCTAAGGTTTCTGATGATTTCACAGTGTCACTCATTATTCAGCCAAAACAGCGGTTCTGACTCTGGAACACAATTTTCCAGCAGGATCTTCGCTGAAGGCGCAGGTTGACGTAAATCTACTTTTGACTTCCTTGAAGTCCACTGAGACTCGGATTGGGGAGTGGGTGAATGTCATGGGTTACATCATGAATGAAACCTCGAAATCTGAACGCTCTCGGAGCCAGACCTCGGATGTCCAGGTGCAAGCTGTCGTCCTTTGGTCTTCTGGACCTCTTGATCTCACCGGTTATGAAAACAGCTTGATTCAGACACGTCATGAAGGTCAAACGGCAAACCCGAATACATGATCAGCACCTTGAATCTAGGCAAGAGTCTCCGATGTCACCCACCAAATATCCTCCCGATCAGTGGTAGTCGATTTTACCATCGTGCAGCCAGCTATTGTCCCAAGAGCTACTGGTTCAGCTTAAGAAACGACTTTGGTTGGTCGAATGCCTTGCCACCAGATCCAGCAGCTTCCCGGGATACCCTGCTGCCTCTTCCTGACTTCGTACCCGAAGATTTCTTCTTCTCATCAAGCTCACAATCTGCCGAACCTGTCGTCCTATCGCGGTTACTTTTTTCAAAGCAGCTCGAGGAATGCTGGGTCAGTAGACAGGAACAGGGATACCGAATGGAAGTCTACAGTCCAAAACGCCTTTGGGGCATGAGACATTCAGAAGGTCAGAGAAGGTCGCAAGGGGTTGAGCTCTACGGAGTCAATTCTTGACCTGGAATATTAGAAGTGGAAGACTCGAAAATATCTTCGGAACCAAAGATATTTTGATAATATTCAAGTTTACTGCCGCCTTTTCTGTCAACCACGAGGGATGGCAAGTCATAGAGGAACCTAGCATTCTCGCATAGAAGTTAGAGTAAGATTGACATATGACTTTCCACCCCAAATCAGGCCTCTAATGCTACCTAGCTATATCTACTGCAGCTATACTAATCAGTTGTGTAGGAACCGACACCTGCAATCTGTCCGTCTGTATCGAATTTCATAACTTTTGAGGACAATAAATATGGTGGCTGCGAGCAAGCTCACCAGGTCCGAATCTATCCCAAAGCTCTGATGAGCATGCTGGATAAGAACCCGGCAAGCTGTGTCAACGGTATCTTGCAGAAATGGTGCCAAAATCAAACAGTACTTGTCTGCCAACCCGGTTATAATCATGCTTCTGCTATTTTCGAGCCTTCTCGAAGGTCAAATTGTTTGCTCCCCGTCATCTGATATATCTGATCACCGAGAATCTCACCGGATGTGGCGGTTGTTACCGATTACTATTTTGGTTCGGCTGCATCAACGCTCGGTTTGCCTCGCCGGGAATTGTCGCGATGGATGCCTGCCTAACCTTCGACCAGAGCCGCAGCTACGACATTGCGACAACAGCCTTGCCTTTCATGTTGCTTTTCCAGCCGCACGCTACCGAGCCAATGTCGAGTGTTGGCAAGGCTCTGTCATACGGTTAAGATAGCACTTCCACTTGTATTTCTCAACTGAGTATCCGCGATATTCCTTGATTTTGCCCCTGAGGCTTCCACATCAGGTTGTTGAGCCACCAAAGTTGGGCGTTGCACTCAACAAGATAGCTGAAGACCCAAGGTGGTCGCAAATGAGATCACATGAATTTCATGAGCTGATGAGACTCTGATGTAGACGGTTTTTGTGGAATTTTTGGTGTATTGACAAGATGCGTTGAGTTGAATCATTGCGAATTAAATGCCAAACCCTGGAAGTCCTTTCCACGCTATGCATACTCTTCAATCCCCTCGAAGCGGCATGAACCGCCGTCCCCTAACGCCTTCGTGAATCAATCTCTCTCTCAGTTCGTGGTCGCGTCAATTTGGTATCATCCCGGGCTCTCAGCATGAATTGCATGCCCAAGAGGTGACGCCAAACTCCCAATGAGGTTCCAATTTGTAGCCCAGCGCAAGCAAGTGCTTCGTCTTTCACCATCTTGAATCATAGTCATATCTTCGTTCGTCCGATCGATGTCTTGATGACCCTTCTCCACGCTCATCGGAATGGCGACGATGGTGGTGGTGATGGCCTCTAGGCGACGGAGAACTCTTCGACCCGCGAGAGACAACGACAGGTTGATGAAGTGGCCGCTTGAGCTGCTTGTCTGAGTCCTTCTTCGCCTTCGCGGCTGCTTGCTCCTCCCAGATCTTCTTAGACTTGCGACAGATATCATCAATCTGCTCATCGGTCAGACATTCCCCAGGAGTCTGAATGAGGAAGCCGTCTTCGCCCTGGGTATCGATCAGTATGGTGCGTGAGGCAGGGTGGTCCATATCAAGTACATTATGTGTGAACGGACGCACGGTGGCTTCCGGTCCCAGATAGTATTGAATCTCTTGAGTAATGACTTTCTTGTTGATGTCGAAGTGCGGTATGAAGTACTGGTTTTTCTGATTGGAGGACATTGTCACAAAACGTATGGGTATTAATTAATCTTACAGAGACATATGAAGACCGAGAAGAAATGGACGAAAGAACGAATTTTCTGGCACGGAGCTCTTGAAAGAGAAGGCTCTCAGGGGCTCTTATATTCTCAACCTCGTGAGGCCGATCGGAACGACAAGGTATGAAGCGCCAGGCCGGCAAGGAGGCATTGAATGTCGGTCTCGTGGTCCAAAGGAAAGAAGAATCGATTCACTGAAGCACTTGATCCGTTGCAGCTATTTTCCTGGACTCATTTTAGCCCACGTAGTCAGTCTCCTGCTTGCAGCTGCTGCACAGATTTCGTGGCGAATCGAGTTACAACAAGAAGCCTCAGCGAGGCGAACAAACGAGCACTTACATGAGTCGCTAGCCTTACATCTTGGAGAGGTCTAGGAATTGAATTACTGTCTCAATAAAAGCCCCAAACACCAATCCGGTTATTTGGGACCGAAATGGTATATGCGCAGCAGCGTTGAGCGTTTCTTTCAGATAGCAGTGAAACCTGCACGATACAGGCCACCCTCGTATAGACAGCTGTTGAGTACTGGAGCGGCCATTCGTACACGCACCGGGCGACACAATTAAAAGGTCATCATGCAAGAAACCCCAACAAATTGAATTCCCCTGATATTGCTACGAACTGCTTGTTGTCAAAGATGGGTGGTTGTAGAGCTGCGATAGCTTCATGCGCTTCTCGCCTCATATGGGCGATCTACATCACTGGATAACTTTGATAGAGTTCCAAGGCACGCGCTCGAGGCAGCACATAAAGGGCATTCTCCCCCGAGAACAATGTTCTTTCCACATCCTCTGGAACTGATCGACATTTGGAACTGGGTCACCCTTACAACATTCAAATGATCTTCAACAACTGTCGCGGAAGCCAACAACCGCACCATCTCTAGATGAACTTGACTCCGCTAGATGGCCTTACCTCGAAGTACGAAGCATTACCTCTCTGCCATTCAATTACCCTCGCCCTGCAGGAATCCATATCAAAAGCAAGATTAAGCGCTTCTCCGCACACCATCTACTACACAATTTCCCTGAAAAGTGATGCGACGTCCCAGTCTCCCCACGGTCAAAAGGAGACCAAGACGACGATCATTCCTTCAAGCAAGCATCACCCCCCGAGATCTGGTAGAAATAAGGCCTTCCCATACCCCGTGGAGAACCTATGCCCAGATTCATGGCCCTCTGACACCCCGAACTATCAAATCACTTAAACATACTTTTTCTCTAACCCCGGAGTTCGTCGACAGGGCACCGGCTTCTCTTTCCATCGAGGCTTACGTTAAAACATTGCCCTAAAATCTTATGACCTCAAAACTTTTACACCCAGCTAAGGCCTTCCTTTTTCCCGACGAAGTCTGGGGTTTCCATGGCCCGAAGGCCTCCAGAACCATCTCCAGGACAGCACCAAATCACAAATCTACCCAGGAAGAGGAGTTTTCACAGCCACATGAAGGAATTTTCAATAAGAATGTGTACCCGAGTGGGATGGCGCCCATGAAAAGTTTTCGTTGCCCTTCGCACGTGAGGGATTTAATGGATTTTTCTGGTCAGTGGTCAGGAAAGGCGCGAGGCCAAGGAAGAAACACACTCTTGGGACGAATACGATGACTTGGTCGGAGCGGAGATATACGTTCCCGGAATTATTCAACGCCTTTCCAGTTGGGGTTCGTGGGAGATTGTCAGCCTCCCGCGTTGCTTGAAGTCTTCACCAGAGCCGGGCGTGTATCAAGCCCCTGGCTGAGACGTCCTCACTATTTCCGGATGTGGCGGGAGGTCCTTCGTTCCCTCGTCTGTGGATACTGAGCTCCAATCATACTGAGGCGCCTGTGCGACGTCAGAGAAATTAACTCAAGAAAACCGTGTGGAGATCTAATATCGAATTGAGATGGGAGGCTGGAAGTGGTGTGACAAGCGCCGCAGAACAACAAAACATCAACCCACGGATTTGCTTCTTGGCCACCGTCCCTCGACAAAGCAGGGCGAACATCTGAAATGAAGAGTCCAGGAACCCAACCATTGTTGACACTCTGAGTCTCAAGACCAAGACGGATCCAATCCCAATAGGAATCTCGCGTCAAGGTTGAGCTGGTGCATGCTGTGATCCCCAATTTGCCAATGACAGTCGCCGGAGATTCCGAACTATCGCCCCTTGACCCATGCCGTGATTCCCGACCTCCAGTGTCACATTGTCAGCACAACAGACGCCCTGGAGAGGAGATGAGGCGAGGGATGAGAAGCTGACACCCCACATATCCGAAGGATGTTCGCCTCAAGGAAGCTCGCGTCAGCTTTATGATACTGCCAGTCGAGACGCCCAGGTATCATCAAGCATCAGGTGACCACTTGGTCACCCGGATGTTGGGGAAAGGAGTGAGCGAAAGTTATTGGTAAGTGGTATCATTTTGATGTGGTCGCCTTGGAGCACTCGAATACTTCCAGCGGTTCCAGCTAGTGAGTCTGTGTGTACTCCGAGCTTGTCATCGGCAAACCAAAGATTCTCACGAAATAGACCATCTTCCGGACTAGAAGTACTTACGACCCAGAACTACTCAAGAACCGACAGTACTCAGAAACTAAAAGTGCTCACGAATCAACACGACTCACATACCACAGATTCTAAACACCAGAACGCCTTCGAGGGCCTCTGACAGCGAAACTCTAAACAGGCCCACTATACACAAACTTCAAAGTCCCTCTGGCCCAACTCAGCATCACGCCTTCTTGATCGAAATGTGAGAAAGAATTCTCCTCGCGATGGATATTTAAGCATCATGGATAGTATGTTTGGAGAGAGAAAGCAAGGCTGGCACACAGTCCGAGAACTCGACGGTCCACTCCCAGTGAATCAAGATACAACTCTGAACGCGCCACAACCTTCGAACACACTTGCATTCGACGAAGTTGGTAACTCTTGGGACAAAATGGAATATTCCGATCGATCACACAAATACATAAACAGGACCAGGTCCCTCTGGGTCAAGGTAGTCTATTCCTCAATGCGTATACACAGATTCGACTACAGAATATGTACCAGCTGTGTTCTCTCGCTCTGCATTCATGACACCAATGACGCCTCCATTGCGGGCAAGTGCAAAAGGCACGAGCCAAAAGTACGATTCCATGATGCTCCCACCTCCTGCAGATGTTGCATGACTATACTCCAAACACCAAAGCAAATTGTCCATGCTCCCAACCATTTTGTCCCATTCCCAAACTCCAACCATTCCCAATCCCGATTCGTAACGTCATGCTTTGACTTGAGGCGGACCTGACATCAATTTCTTGTGTTCACGACTGTCGTCCTGGCTCACATCCTCATGTGCTCTCTTCTGGCCTGCCATTTGCCCATGCTCCTGTGTCGGAGATTTAGGTGTTGGTGCGCTGGCTCCATTAGGCGAGGCCTCTGTCGACGCAGAAGGAGCACCCGGCTGCGGTGTCGCATTGTCAGAACCACTCTTCATTCCGACACCCATAATTGGCGGCCGAGAAACGGATTGACCATTCGGACGAGTCAGTCCTTGACCGCTGAAGGAAGGTCGCATGACAGCTGGACTTGCTTTCTCGGAGCCATTGGCCTTGGTGGATGCACTTGCCTGTGTTCCACTTTGATTCGCTTGGTTTTGAGGCGGCGACGATGAGGTCTCGGTCTGTTGGTTGACAGATGTCGATGGTGTGGCCGTTCTATCTACGAAATTAGATCCGGGTATTTGGGAAAGCATCTTTCTCAATGTCGACATCATCATGTCTTCATGCGGGTCACCCGGTACAGTGCTCTCGGTGGCTTTCCCAAGAACCCGATTGACGGCGGAATCCACAGTCGCCTGCGCGTTGGTAGATTTATCCTTCAGGGAATCCACAAAAAGCCTCTTAAATGTTCCAATAGCACTGATGACAACTGCATTTGGTTCAGGCGGCCCAGATGATACTGGCGTGGGCTCCTGTTGCGGCTGCGGGACCTCCGGAGCTGACGTTTGAGGCTGCCGAGAGGGATGGCCGTGGTGTGCAGCTTGGGGCTGCTGGATAGATTGGCCTTGCGGTGCAGTTGGGATTTGCTGAGGCTGCTGGCTTGTTTGAGGCGGTGGACCTTGTGGGATTTGCTGAGGTGTGTTATGATGAGGCTGCTGAGAAGCTGATTCTGCAGGCTGAGGTTGAAAGGGCTTCTGCTCTCCGTTCGGACCTTGCTCATTGGCTTGAGGGCTAGTAGGTGGTGCAGGCTTGGCATATGGAGAGCTATAGGATCCCGGAGCTGCGGGAGGTGCTAGTTGAGGTATCGAAGCAGCAAATGGGATAGGATGATCGTTTGGTGGGGCATGAGGGCCCAATGGAGGTGCCAATCCATTCATATGCGGTGGTAATGGACCCGGCGGACCCATATAATGGGGAGGCTGTCCTGGTGGACCGGGCCGAAGGTAAGGCGGCATTTGGTGCACGTGCATTGGGTAACCTGGAGGGGGCCCATACGACATTCCTGGAATCAGATGACCACCTTGAGCTTGATAGATAGGCGGATGATGCATGTGTCCAGGTGGTAATTGAGGCGGAGGCGTAGGTCTTCTCTTCTTCTCCTTTTCAATGGAAACGCCTTCGACAATTGCCCACATCCATCCTTTACCGTCTCGCTCGACTTTGCGGAATGCATGATGTTGTGATAGGTTATGACGAACACTACTTTGCCATCCATTCGTTGAACACTTGAGCACGAAGTACGGGTACTTCCGCTGGATGGCCCTATAGATCTGTGGTAGTGACATCTGACCGGTAGCGGAGTTTGACAGAGCTTCGTGGATGAGAGTGACATAATTCTGCTGCGGCTTGGCAAGCTGATCTGGGGTAAGGTCGGCTTCGTTGAATGTGGGCGATGGCGACCGTGGTGGTTTAGGAGGCTTCTTTTCCTTCTTCTCCTTCGCTTCGCCATCACCAGAACCATCCTTGGTTTCTCCGTCCTTCGGCTCCTTCGGTTTTCGCTTCGTATACTTCCTCTTCTCTCTCTGAACAGGGGGTGTGTCTGGGCGTGGGTGCTTCCGTGGACGGCCAACCTTCTTCTTCTCAGGATTTGGTGCGTCCGATGCCTGGGTTGCAGGTTTCTTGGATGCACTAGATTCCGCTTGTGTTTGAGCTTGGGCCTGAGCTTGGGCCAGCGCCTCTTTTTTCGCCAATCTCGCCTCACGCTTTGACATGATGCCGTCTTTTGGAGGACGGCCCGGACCGCGTTTCTTCTCTGGCTTCGGGCCGGAAGCAGCTGGGACTTGGATTGGCTCTGGTTCCTTTTCCTCTTCTTCGTCGCCTTCATCAAGCTGTGATTGATCATCATTTTCAAGCCTCTCATCACCTTCCTCTCCAGCTTCGTCCTCACCATCCTCGCCCTCCTCTCCATCGGACCCGAGACGGTCATCATCTTGCTCGCCGCCATCGGATGAATCTTCGGTAGTATCAACCAAGGCTCCCTCCCGAGGGACATCTTCAAAATCGAAACTCATCTCTTTGCCTCCCTCTGAATAACGGTCAATGACTGGGCGGTCGGGCTCAACCTCTTCATCCCCAACGTCGAGCTGTTGAACGGGGCCATCCGGTAGAACAAACCGCACTTGAACCTTTCCAACTTGCAACACATCGTCTCCATTGATAGAAAGCACTGATTCGTGCGGATAGAACACGTCGTTAACGAAGAGACCATTTCGGCCCATCACATGTGCTTCCCAACGTTCTTTTCTCGAGTTGAAAGCAATCTTGACGTGATGTCGCGAAATACTCTTCCACTCTTCGGCTGGGACATTGGGATGGGGATGTATCGCAACTAAGGGACATCCATATGGAGAAGGTCGAAGTGTAGCTGGATCAATGCGTTGTGAACTAGCAGTCTCGGGGGCCGAACGTTTGACAGGAAACTGGGCTTGGTATTCCACTGATGTATTTGCGGGTTGAGCTAAGGAGTTATTCCTCGACCTTCCCTGCTGAGATGAGCCCGTAGACTTAGACTTCTTGCTGGCTCTGCTAGCCTTCCGAAGCCTGCGCCTGCGCGCCCGCTCCTCGGAAGTTTCATCGTTCTCGTTCTCTGCCATTAGAATTCCGGCACTCTCACTAATCACCGATCCCTTATACCAACTTCCTTCATGCTTGATTCGTACCGGTGTTCTGGGATTCCGAGCAGCTTCTTCGGTCGCCATTAGCTCCATTTTCGCTTCCTCATCTCGGCGCAAGGCTGCTCGATGTGCAGCAAGATCTCGCCCCAATATGACCTGGAATGTGGTCATATAAAACTCCCCATCGTCAAAAACGAGTTTGGCGTAAGCTTGTACTTGACGTTCCATGGTTTCATGTATATTCGGCGGTGGCCCCAATTGCCGTTGTTCTGTGAAAGGGTCGTCAAGAGCTGATGGCATTGCTGGAAGTCCATCCATAGACGCCGGGGGAAAGTCGAAGCCATTCATGCCATTTGCATAGTATCCCATTGTTGTAGCCGCTAGCATATCCAAAGCTCCTCCTACTCCATCCATGACGCCCATTTGTGCAATCTGCTCCTCCAAAGTGACCGGTGGGAAGAGGAAAGGTTGTCCTCCCGGGTTCATATTCAGGCCCATCAATGCGCCATTCAGCTCGGTCGCACCTCCACCCTCGGGAGGCACCAGCTGGCGGCCTTGCTCCGGCTTGACTTCTCCCTCTGCGATTTCCATGTTCTCTTCTTGCTTCTCCTGCGAGTTTGTTCTGCTCCGTGGCTCTTGTTTTGTTTGGACATTGTCATGCTCCGTATGCGCGACAGCGGTGAGGTCGTTGTCAGTGATCGGGGGCGGCTTGATGTTGGAGGGACCCTCCGCCATTGAGGCGACGATGTCCTCAGGGTCGGCTTGCGGTGAAGTCATCGCTGTCGCTTTGTGATAGTGACAGCTCCTCCACCGGAGACGGAAGTCTCTCTCGAATGCAGTCGTGGTCGCGATCTGTTGCTGGGAGCTGAATGATTGCGACGGGCTTGAACTGGCGATAATTTTGAGGCCAAAGGCGGCGCCGCGACGAAAATCACGTGCAGACAGGGATACTGACTGGGCTGTTCTCTCGAAGGAGCGCTATCTAACGCCTTTGTTGGGTTGACTTGAAGTTCTCTTCCTTTCCAAAAGTTGTACCTTCTACAAGACGTTCCCCTTAGAGAACTAGATATATTTGTTGCAGAGAACTTTTTTTGGAGGTTCCTCGTCATTCAAGGGAAACCAGCCAAAAAGAGCATAGTCTCCCGCTCTCCTTACTGGTCATTCTCTCATTGATCCAGAGTTCATGACAGGCTCATTGCAATTTCCGATCTTGTATTTATTTTACATTGGTCTCTCACAGTGTTCGAAGAACCCAACATCTGGTGTAGTAATTTTGATTCATCCCATTTCATTCCTCTTCGTGCATGCAGGATTATTCTCAAGCCTGCCCTGGCAAAGTCTGCAGATTGTTTTTCAGTGACAATCCGCCGTCCGTCTAGTCTCAAGGACTAAGAAGTGCCGACCATTCATGCTGGTTTCAAGGCGTACAAGCTTTACGTCACTTGACCGTGGCAGAAATGGCTTCAGAACTATAATAGTCATCATCTCTTATCATTTTAACAGCAAGCTTTAGACATTTACTCTCCTCCCTGCTGAACGTCCAAAGAGTGTTTGGATCCCTCCTTCTCTTTGCTCCCCGCCTCAGTCTCTTCCACCACTCCTCTGCTACCCAATTGACTGTCCTACAAGCTAATATGTCTGTCATTCCGATTCCCTGGGTTTCAATCTGTTTCCAGTGCGGAACAGATCAAAATCCTTGCTATTGTAAGGTCGTTGGGCCTACTCTTGGTTCGTTTCCACTGTCCTTCTGGCTGTGGGTGATCCAGACCTCTCCTCCAAATTACTTTTAGCTAATTTTGCACAGATTATCTGCTGGCCTGCTTCTCTCTTTCGTGGGTGCTGTACCACTGAGCGTGGGAAGAAGTAAGTCTAAATACTCGTTGTTGAGGAACTGTTTACTGATGGGATTTTCAGAATGCTTGGAGCCCAGATAGAACTGAGAGGGAAGCTCAATAATGCGATACCTATATGAGCTAGGGAAAGGGGCTTCAGAGATTGTTTGGTGGATGTATTTAGTGATAACAGGAGGGGTGCCTCTTGCGGGTAACCTAGAGATTGCGTCGCCATCGGGGTTTTGTTGTCCTGCAGGAGTTCAGGCTAGAGAGCACGGGATGCTGTCATCGGAAAGAGTAAGCAACCCCGTGGAGGATTCTTGGGCTTGAGCTGTGTATGAAGCATCTCATTGGAATGGGCATTTTGGGTAGTGGAATCATGAACATAATAATTAGTGCAACTATCGTTCTCCAAATTGATCCACTGGCATTTGAGACTTCCAGGGGGGTTAGACAGGTTAAGCGAGTTAAGCGACTACATGAAACTATCCCTGCTATACATTCAATTCATATCTACACATTGGATACTCGAGTGCATGCAAATTGCCAAATGGCAGTTGGGCTGTATTTTATTGCATGCGGCACTTCTCATTCGGAGGTTGGGCTGAGGAAGCGCGTTTGAGGTATCTATCGGCGGAACCGCAGAGTTCAGCATTCCCCAATATCGAAGTCGCGAAGTAAAGCCATAATTTACAAGTACAAAGAACCTCCTTTCTCAACGGTGGAACTTGCACTCAAAAAAACTGCATTTCTCATGTCCCATCGTCATATGCTTGCGCTCGCAACGCTATGCTCCTCCTACAGACCAAGACGCCAAGTCTATGCATTCTATTCCTTCTGTAGTGCCCTATCTGTCCCTGAACTCCTGCGAAAAGATCTTCTGCCATATCTCCATCCACTTCTGCTGTTGTGCAGTCAATGGCTTACCAGGACTCTTGAACGACTTTGTCATAATATCGCGCAACCTGGCTCGCAGGGTTTTGATTACAAGCATGGTTTTCCAGTCTGACACTGCGAATCGAGCTCTATTTCCATCGAGGATGAAAACTCCAGCGTACATCTGGTCAAATATTAGTCAGAGACCAAGTCATCATGGAGATAGACTTACATCACAGCGAACGTCTCCACAAAGCAGAGCGATAGCAAATTCTTCAACCGCTGTAGTTTCATGTGCATTGTAGAACCTAGGATTGATTAGTGCCAGCGCCTGACATTGGACTCGCTCTCGGACTTACTGCTTAGCCTGCATAATGTGATAATATGAGAGCCACTTCAACTCAGAATGGCCCTTGTTGATAGAAGATGGGTGAAGACTGATTGATTGATTGTTCGCACAGTTACGAAAGCCCTTGCCGTCACGGATGAGCAATTTCGGGTAGAAGCTCCATGCAATCACAGAAGTAGTGATAACGTCATTGTCGCTGTTGCCGTTGGCTCGCTGAGGTACATCGAAGAATTGCCGACGTCTACTAGAGTGACGTGTCCTATGAATGATATTAGCCATCGAATGATTCTGGAGAGCGAATTGGTGCCTACTTGTTCAGAGCACTTTGCTCGGCCTCTGTGAGGGGTACAAAGCCCGAGTCAACTAAACAGACCACAAGCTGGCCTTTCAAGTCTTCAATATTCGATAATGTTTGCTGACTGAGAAAATTCTTCTTGCAAAATTGGTATTCTGAGCCACCGCTAATGCAGACTCGTTTCCAGGCCAAGTAAGCGTTATAGACAGTCAAGAGATCCGAATCGCCTGTATAATGTTAGTTAAGTAAAAGGAGATAGCGAGATATACTAACCTCTACGGAACGCCAATCGAACAGTGTCTGCCTGTGCTCGCGCCCCGAAAGGTGCAGAGAAGGGAGATTTCGAGGAAAGAATGGCAGCAATAGTAATGACAGCGTCTAAACATTTAAATACGCTCCCAAACAAGATGAGTTTTCCCAAGAAAACATCTAATGGTAAGCGTGCCAGTTGGATACCCAAAGGAGTCAAGTCCTCGCCTGCTGTCAAGGCTCTAACGTCAATGAGGGCATCTACTGCGCGGCGAATATTCTTGGCAGACGGTGGATCCAAAGCTTGGCTCAAGGTTTCCTCGATTCCCCCAAGCTTGCAAATCTTCACGCGAATTGCAAGGTCTTGTAGCGATAAACGAAGCAGTTCGGGAGTTTGTTGGTCGGCCATCTTTAAAAAACATTAGTAAATGTCCTGTCAATGGGTTGATTCTCACTAACAAGCTCATCATGTCGATATTTCGTGAACATATGGAAGCATAGGCCTTCTTGCACTCTGCCTGCTCTTCCTCTCCGCTGCTTGGCATTTGCTTTGCTTATGAATGTCTCCAAGAGCCGCGAGAGCTGTCGCCTCTCATCGAATCTAGCACCAGTAAGCAAAAGTCGTATGTCGTATGATCCAAGTCTTTCTCACCTCATCTCTCGGTGTTTTCCAGTATCAATTACGCAAGTCACATCAGGAATGGTGATACCAGTCTCAGCTATATTGGTAGCAAGTACTATTTTCCTCGTTCCTGGAGGGGGAACAAGAAATGCTGCTTCCTGGTCCTCGCTTGCGATGGTGGAGTGCAATGGATACACATACCAATTGGCGGAAAACACTGGATGGCCGACCAGCATATCATTGAGTTGACGAATCTCTCCAATTCCAGGTAAGAAGACTAAAATTGCTTTGCTGAACATTTCCAAGCGACAGTCGGTGGCAATTGTGGCAAGTAGTTGAGTTACCAGATCAAATTCAATTCGATACTCGTCCATCTGCGAGATTGTATTGCGAGTCTTGGCACTATACCCTCGCAAAGCCTTGGTATGCTCAGCCTTGTCGAGATCACTGGCACCTGTCTCGATAATATCCATATCGTCGTCCAAGTCCGTGAACTTCTCCTGGTACCCATTGTCCGGAGAATATCCCGTAAGCTCGACTGCATCTTCGAGATATTTGACCTGCACCGGGAATGTGCGTCCTGGAACTGTTAAGACTGGGGCACCATCGAGATACTTGGAGAAGCGCTCTGCATCGACTGTTGCTGACATCAGAATGACCTTTAGATCAGGCCTCTTGGACATAAGCTTGCGCAGCACAATTAACAAAAAATCGCTGTCAATAGTGCGTTCATGGACTTCATCCAAAACAATGTGGGTGATGTCTCCAAGGTCATTTGACCCTTCGAGCATCCGCATGACTATACCGGTCGTTGCGTAGACCAGCCGAGTTTCCTTGCAGGTGTTGGACTCGAGCCGAATAGCGTACCCAATCAAAGATCGTGAGGTTCCAAGATCGTTCTTTCGTTCACCGAGCTCTTCGCTCACACGTCGAGCAAGTGAGATGGCCGAAATTCTTCGAGGTTCTGTGCAGTATACCTTGCATGGTTTGCCTCTTGACAGCTGGTGCTCCAGAATGAACGAAGGGACCTGAGTACTTTTACCACAACCAGTCTCCCCGCATACTATTACAACTTGATGCTGGTCAATAGCACTCAGAATTTCGTCCTTGAAGCTCCACATGGGGAGTTGCATACGTGCATGCTACAAAAGCTTCAGCAATTTGGTCGGAATAATGCATAGGGTCAGGACAGCTTACAAGCATCTTCTGATAGTTAGGGGTGCTGCTCTTTTCTTCCCAGATTCTCTGGTAAATATCAGGAGGGAGAAGCGCCTTTAAAGCCTTATCTGACCCTGATTCATCACTGTTGTCAGCAGTTCGACCTGCGTTTCTGTTCTTGAACGCCCCTTGTATGAGTATGCCATCTTCCTCTTCTCTGTCACGCTTTTCGCGAACCATATCACGGAACACACGAATGGCATTGCGGTCTATCTCGTCTGCTTTCTCCTTCTTCATCTCTGCAAGTTCAGTCCACAGATCTCTCCAGGTCGCAGGCAGGCGGAGGAAAACCTTGTCTTCCTTGGCCGATGAACTAAAGACAAGAAATAGTGCAACAGTAGCAATGTAAGCTTCCGATTGCTTAGGGTCAGGTGACGAGATAGACTTCATCGTGAATGTCTGTGATTTTGGGGATGATATATAATCTATCTCAGGCGGAGGATCGGAAGGGACAATATCTTGGGTCTTGGACCACTCAATTCGAAGGGAATGACGGTTGGAGAAACTCGAAGTTGAGACCAACGCAAAAGATAACTTGGCCGAAGCATCTCTAGGAATCTTGTCAGTATGAGAAGAGGTGCAAAATCCGAGTACAACGTACCTAGCACGGCATGCCTCATCCAGGACTCGGGTTGGGTTCACCCCAACCCATTTCCCGAAGTCCCGGATAGTAATCTTCACACCGTCGCTGCCATTAACAACGGTACTAGTCTTTCCAGTGAGAGGATTAACTTCGCTAACCGGTAAGCCTGCGAATAAATCGGCAAGGGCAGCGTCGTCGTCGCTCTCATTTTCTTCAAGCAGGGCTGCCCCTATTCGAGTTGCTTCCTTGTTAACTTCATCGTCAGAATCTGACGCATTAGTAGAGTCTGGTGCCGCGTCTCGAGCGATGTTTGCGGCATTACGACGAGCTGCAGCTTCTTTTTCGAGTTGAATACGTTTAACCCCCCATTGTTGATTGGCTAAGTACCGATCGAAAAGGACATCATCCTCAATTCTCTTGATCTTCCGCAAGAGCTTTTCTGCCTCGGGCCCTGTTGCGGTACTACCAACATTCGGATTCTGGCTATTTATGCGACTGTTGCCGTGCGGTCCATTCTTCTTGGCCTTAGGTTCTTGTAAACTGAAAAGCTTCGTCTGTGATTCGATGTAGACTGGGAGAAGATCATCCGGGTCAATATCACTGTCATAATCTGCAGCTACAGGCTTTTTGGGACTCGGCCGTTGCTTGTCTAGTTGGGGAGCGGTGCCATGTGATGCCACTACGCCCATGTGCCGCATATCAGACTCGATACGGGGTGTCGTTGCACCTGATGGTAATGGGCTATCGATTGGCGTATCTGAAGCTCAAATTTAGTAGTTGCCAACTAGGACTTGATATAGTACTCACCCGCTTGAGACTTCGGCAGAGGTCCTGACCGACGCTGCCAGCCCTCGTAGTCAGGAAGCTCATCCCGTGAGCTTTCACGTGCGACCCAATCCAAACACTCTTCCATGCCCCAGATTGCGTCTTTGTTTCCTACGCTTATCTTGTCTGATATCCGTAAGACATATTGTAGAGCTAGCATGACTTGGCTTTCAATGAATCCAGCCCCAATTAGTGACTGTTGCAAAGTCCAAAGACGTACTGTTAATTCTTCCTCGGACACTAGCTTTGAGTTACTACCAGCATCATTTGGCTGTCCAGCATAACGGCCTTCCGTCTTGATCAAGTCTAGTATCTCTTCCATGACCTCCGGCGGAAGCCATTTTCTGGTGTTAAGGTTCTCCGCCTGACTTCTTAATACTCGTCGATCCGTCTCTAGTCTTGTCTTCATTCGAAAGGCATTTCGCTTGCATTGCTGCGAGTATTTTTCGACGAGCACTTGCAGCTCGGAATCCTCCAACTGCTTCTCGAATTCCTCGCCGGTCAGAACTTTCTGATTTGGTGGTCCATCATCAGCTCCAGAGCTTGCCGGTAGCGCCGCTTCTGGCTGTTGTGCGACTGTGATATCCTTGGATTCTGCGGAGAGCAACGATTCTGGTGGAGTATCAGGAGCCTCATTCTTAGGTTTCGAAGCGATAGATGTAGTTGCAAAGCCTCTGGCAGGATTTGACACAGGCTTCTTTTTCTTCTTTCCCCCAGCCATATTGTGCTAGAGAAAAGTTGGGGTGCTGTGTTGCGGATATGCAAATTGTAATGCGGGGGACGTTGCCGCCACGGACTTTTTTTTGATGCTGTACGATTCGCCTCGACTAAAAAGTCAACAATTTAAAATCAGTTTTCAATTTGCAAACTCGACACACGACCACTGCGGTCTTGGCCAACTTGACGGGAACTCATGTCATGACAACTTACCAGGCACTACAATATGACTGAGGTGGAGGTTAACGGTTCGGGCGTGGTGGATCTTGATATCACGGCCACGAAAGCAGCGCTATCCTCCTCTTCCACTGCGGAGCGCCTTGAATGCCTGCACGGTCTTGAAGAGAGGCTCTCAAATAATGGTGAGTAAATCTGCCGAAGTTGAATCCAACAGAGCAAGTTCTAATGCGACTTTTGGAACAGAAATAAGCCCAAGGCTATTCCCTCCGCTCCTGCAGCTACTTTTCAAGACCTACTCTTACTACTACGATCGAGATTCTCGTCGCGCCGTTCAACGATGCATACGCACCTGCTTTGGGTCAGGCGTCAATCCTGAGGCCCTAGCAGATTTTGTGAAGACAATACAGGCGGAGACATTAGCGACCGCCCTCGCTCCAGGCAATGCGTTTGTGCTCGTCGAATGGTGCAGCATACTCCTACAGGAAACCAGTGGGACAGAAAACTGGGATCGATGGGGCCTACAAATTATCGAGAGCATTTCCCGAGCTCTGGAGCTCTGCCTTGGGTTGTCAGCAAGACCCAATGTCAGGCAGTCTGCTCTTGTTGTGACTCGGCGAGGTTTGCGGAAAGCCTTCTTGGAAAATGAGACGAGGAAGAAGACGATTGAGGACGCTGTGCAGCGACTGTCTTCGAAGGGCCCACAACCCTCTGCAAGGAACGCTGTCCTGTTGGGAGTCATTGCCGGAGTCTGTGCAAGAAAGCCAGAGGCCAAAGAAGTACTCTCTGGCTTGAAGTCTGATTATTATTCCTTCTACATCCGGGAAATGATTAGCTCACGAACCCTGGTACCATCCCATATAGCAAACGCCTTGGGAGACTTCTTTGTGGCTTTCACAACGATCGAAGATGTCGAGAAAGGGATCGTTCCTGCTCTGGAAAAAGCCCTTCTCCGCGCCCCTGAAATAGTCCTGAATGACTTGGTTACGCCTCTTTTTTGTTCTCTTCCCGAATCTCTGGATCTTTCAATGGTCGTCAAGAACAATCTCCTCAAGCCCTTTCTTTCTAACATCAAGTCTACAAATCCCACGATCCGCCAGGGCTCCCTTTCTGCGTTCAGAGCTGCTCTGAAGTTATGTCATACTGTAGATGTCATTGCCCAAGTTGCAGAAGAGATTCTCACTCCTCTGAAGTCTGGGAAGCTCCCCAGTGCCGACCAGAGAGCCAATTACGCAGAGATGCTGGCTGCACTTCCGGTTTCCGAGGCCGTAGCTACTAAAATTGCTCCGGCCATGGCAATTGTAGCAGGAAAAGAAACGAACGAAACCGCTCTTGCCTCTGAAATATCCGCTCTTCTTCATTACTTGAAGTGGGGAGTTCTCAATGGAATTGACTTTGACAAACAAGTTATAGATGCTTTTGTTAAGGGCATGTCTGATAAGAAAGTACCCGTGAGAAAACTGTGGACGACACATCTTGGTGAACTCTTCTATGTCACCACCGACCAGAGTGTTCTCACTACCAGACTGGCTAAGCTGGCGGAAGCGGCTTTACCGGCTCTGATGGATACTTGGCAAGAGATCCTCACCAACCCTATTTCGGCCGCGCAGTCAGGACTGATTACTTCCGCGTATGTTTTTACGGCAATTGCTCATGCCAAGCTGGCACTCACCTCCGGAAAGGCAGAAACAGCACTCAAGAAAGCTCAGATCTCACATCAAGCACTTATGATGGAGCCTAAGCCTTCATTCCTACTAAACCCGCGTATCTACGGCAAGCTGACCATTGAAGATGACTTCCGGTGGTTCATCCGAGCTCTTGCTTCAGTGTCGCCAGACCTGGGTAATGAAGGAGCAGATTCGGCAGCTGCTGTTGGATGGTCTCAAGCTGTCATTTTCTGTGTCTGCTCATCTACCATCAAGCCAGAGATTCGAAAAGATGCCTGTAGCACACTTTCGAACCTTTACATCCAGAGCCCCAAGCGGATCTCCAATATCATCGTCGAGGGCCTCTGGCGGTGGTGGCGCTCACTTGAGTCAGGAGAGAAGGATAGCTCAGCCGCAATAGCAAAGACGGAGAATGAAAACCTTCACCTTGTGGTGAAAGCAATTTGTCTACCCTCAGCTGTATCTATTCAGTTTGGCGGTCTAGTCGATGAATCAGTTCGCAAGGCACAGATGGTCTCGCTTTTGGTTCTGTCTCAGCCAGAGTTGCTCCCCAGAGCCAGCTGGATTGATCTGTGTTTGAGAGTTCAAGTGGATCCTGGAAATCTCGCGAGGGAATCTAGAGAGGCATTAATACAAGAGATACTTGAGTGTACAAACTTCAAGGAATCAGTGAGTTTTCCAGAGCTGATGACACAACTTTGTTCGCTGACTGAAATAGTCTTCCTCACAATCGTCAGATGTAGTCAAGAAAGCGGCATTTAATGCAGCGGCTGGGCTTGCATTTGTAGCCCCAGACGTGATGACTTCTCGTATCGTGCAGCTCTTCGAGGCAGACCTTGATCCAGCTCAACTTACCAGCATTGGACCTACAGAGGCAGCTATATTCAGAACTGAAGAAGGCACGGCTTTTGTTGATGTACTCGCCTCAAAATCACAAAGCTATGCGCCTGACAAGAACACCAAGGATTACGATACCTTGAAATGGGAAGCGGACTTGAGAGCTCAGCTTGCGGAGAAGAAGGGTCAACAGAAAAAACTCACTCCAGAGGAGATCGCCAAGGTCAACGCCCAATTAAAGAAGGAATCCGATATCCGACTTCAAATTCGCTTCCTTGAAGCAAATCTCCTGCGAGGTGTGGGCATTATCAAAAGTTTGGCTACCGGCCCCCCAACAGAGGCTGGACTCTGGATGGGCTCTGCTGTAAAGGCGTTGGTGAGTGTAATCAATGCTGGAGCAAGCCTCATAACTGGAAATGCTGTACCAGAGGCGTATATTCTCTGTGCGGAGAGACTTCCTAGTAGACTTGGCCCTCTTCGGCCATTTATTGGCATCGCTACCCTGAGAGCTCTAAATGTCCCAAATCTCCCCGGGAATTTGGTTCAGGAACCACTAGGAGCTCTAGTTACCCGAGTCTTGTATCGTCTTCGATTCTCTGGAGAGCAACGGCCTTTTGACACGGTGTCGCTGACCTATATCCTGCCTTTGGTTTTTCTAGTCCTCCGCAATGGAGGTTTTGGAGATACCGATGATGCGGAAGCTCAACAGGTACTCGCTTTGGAGTTTCTCTCTTTTCACACTGATTCCTGCTCCGATGTCCTTATACCCAGAGAGGAAGTTCTATCGGTCTTGATATCATCAATGCAGACTTACAACCAACACTACAAAATCATCAAGGACTGCTTGGCAGATCTTTGTAGATGTATTGCGCCCAACATCAGCGAGTCTGAAATAACTGTTCTCGCTCGAGGAGCTATTGTCTCACAAGTAGCTGTTCGAACGTCAGTCTTGCAGCCAATTAGTGCGGAGATTGACATGAGTGAGCTCGGGTTTTCCGAGGAAATGTGGCTAGCATGCCATGATGACGTTGATGAGAATGCGGAGCTTGGTCGTGAGATTTGGGAAGAGAGCGACTTTAGGGTGTCGTCCGATTCGCCATTCAAGATGCTGCCCTACCTGGAGAGCACTGACAAGCAGCTTCGAAGAGCAGCTTCAAGAGCACTAGCGGAATCCGTCAAGATTCAGCCATCGACTTTCCGTGATGTGTTGACCCGTCTCCAGTCGTCCTATCAAGAACTGGCAAAACCTCGGGTTCCCCAGCTCGATGAGTACGGCATGCCAAAGAAAATGGATCTGTCTGACCCATGGGAAGCTCGAAATGGCATCGCTCTCGCATTCAAAGAACTGGCCCCATTGTTCATGGAATCTCTGCTGGATGACTTCCTTCGATTTCTCATTGAGCAGGGACCTCTTGGGGACAGAGATCCCAAGGTGAGGGAAGAGATGGTCGAAGCTGCCACGTCTATCATTAATCTACACGGCAAGGACAAAGTCGAGGATCTTATGAAGACTTTTGAGCAGACGCTTGAAGCTCCAGACAAAGGATCCGACTTCGCAGATCGAGTCAACGAGGCAGTCATCATCATGTATGGAGCTCTTGCCCGCCACCTAAAGGCCGGTGACCCTCGTGTGCCAAAGGTGGTTGATAGGCTGCTAGAGACTTTGAGTACACCTTCTGAGGCAGTTCAATATGCTGTGGCAGAATGTTTACCCCCTCTTGTCCGAGCATCAAGTGAGAACGTACCAGATTACGTCCATCACGTTCTTGGCTCTCTTTTCAATTCCAAGAAATATGCAGCAAGACGTGGGGCAGCCTATGGATTGGCTGGCATTGTTCATGGCAAGGGAATATCTGCACTAAGAGAATACCGCATTATGTCAACGTTGAAGAGTGGCATAGAGAACAAGAAGGACGTCAATCATCGAGAAGGCGGCCTGTTGGCGTACGAACTCCTATCGACGATTTTAGGGCGCATCTTTGAACCCTATGTTATTCAAATAGTGCCTCAGCTCCTCTCAAGCTTCGGTGATTCTAGCGCTGATGTACGTGATGGTTGTCTTGCTGCTGCAAAAGCCTGCTTTGCAAGCCTCAGCTCTTTTGGCGTAAAGCGGATTCTGCCAACCCTCCTGGAAGGCCTTGACGATTCTCAGTGGAGAAGTAAGAAGGGTGCATGCGATTTGCTTGGTGCAATGGCGTACCTTGACCCTCAACAACTCGCTCAGAGCTTACCCGAGATCATTCCACCTTTGACCGGGGTTCTTAACGACAGCCACAAGGAAGTTCGTTTGGCTGCCAATCGAAGTCTGAAGCGCTTTGGAGAGGTCATCAACAACCCTGAAATCAAGAGCCTTGTTGATGTGTTACTGAAAGCACTCAGTGACCCGACTAAGTACACCGACGACGCACTGGACTCCTTGATCAAGGTTCAGTTCGTCCACTACTTGGATGCACCCTCACTTGCGCTTGTAGTCCGCATCTTGGAACGTGGATTAGGCGATCGGTCAGCGACGAAGAGAAAGTCTGCCCAAGTGATTGGAAGTTTGGCACATTTGACAGAGAGAAAGGACCTAGTCTCGCACCTGCCGATATTGGTTGCAGGGCTCAAGGTCGCTGTGGTTGACCCGGTTCCAACGACGCGAGCAACCGCTTCCAAAGCCTTAGGATCATTGATTGAGAAACTGGGAGAAGACGCCCTTCCTGACCTCATTCCGGGCTTGATGCAGACCTTGAAGTCAGATACAGGTGCGGGAGACCGTCTTGGATCTGCTCAAGCACTCAGCGAGGTTCTCGCCGGTCTTGGGACGAGCCGTCTCGAGGAAACATTACCCACAATTCTTCAAAATGTTGCGTCCTCCAAACCCTCTGTTCGCGAGGGTTTCATGTCTTTGTTCATCTTCTTACCTGTCTGTTTCGGGAACAGTTTTGCGAACTATCTCAGCAAGATCATTCCCCCAATTCTCTCTGGACTTGCAGATGATGTCGAGTCAATCCGTGACACCTCCCTTCGAGCTGGACGGCTTCTTGTCAGGAATTTCGCCACGAGAGCTATTGATCTGCTACTGCCTGAGCTTGAACGCGGTCTTGCCGATGATAGCTATAGAATTCGTCTCAGCTCTGTTGAACTGGTTGGAGACCTTCTGTTCAATCTTACTGGCATCAGTGCGAATACGGAACAGGAAGAGGTCGAGGAAGGGGCTCAGGAAGCCGGTGCCTCTCTCCTGGAGGTACTTGGGGAGGAAAAGAGAAACAAGGTCTTGTCGTCTCTGTACATTTGCCGATGCGATACTTCTGGTCTTGTCCGGACTGCAGCAATCAACGTTTGGAAGGCTTTGGTGGCGAGCCCTAGAACCCTGAAAGAGTTAATCCCTACGCTGACGCAACTTATCATTCGACGCCTTGGCAGTTCCAATATGGAACAAAAGGTCATCGCTGGTAATGCACTTGGTGAGCTCATCAGGAAGGCTGGTGATGGCGTACTGTCAACCTTGTTGCCTACTCTTGAGGAAGGACTCCAGACCTCCACAGATACAGATGCCAAGCAAGGTATTTGTATCGCACTTCGAGAGTTGATTTCATCCGCTTCTCCCGAAGCCTTGGAGGACCACGAAAGAACTCTCATCTCCGTTGTTCGCACCGCACTGATCGACTCTGACGAGGAAGTTCGAGAAGCTGCCGCTGAAGCTTTTGACTCCTTGCAACAAATCCTTGGCAAGAAAGCGGTGGACCAGGTGCTGCCTCATCTCCTGAATTTACTACGGACGGAAGATGAAGCTGATAACGCACTTTCTGCTCTCCTGACTCTACTCACGGAGACTACTAGATCCAACATCATTCTCCCAAACCTTATACCTACACTTACCACGTCTCCGATATCCTCCTTCAATGCTAAGGCATTGGCCTCGCTGTCTACTGTCGCGGGGTCGGCAATGACAAGACGACTGCCGAACATTTTGAACTCCCTCATGGACAACATTGTATCTTGCAAGGACAAGGAGCTTCGTGCTGACCTTGATGCGTCCTTTGATACCGTCATTCTTTCTATCGACGAATTCGACGGCCTCAACACGGCCATGAGCGTCCTACTGGCCCTGGTGAAGCATGATGATCACCGACGACGAGCAGCGACCGACCTTCACCTCGCGAACTTCTTTGGAGCTGCAACCGTTGACTATTCCCGTTACAATCAAGACATTATTCGAGCTCTGCTGATCTCATTCGATGACGGAGATGCTGAGGTGGTCAAAGCTGCCTGGACCGCTTTGAATGAGTTCACTAAGCATTTGAAGAAGGAAGAAATGGAAGCTCTCGTCTTTTCTACACGGCAGACTTTGCAGCATGTCGGGGTTGCTGGCTCAAATCTCCCAGGATTCAGCTTGCCAAAGGGTATCAATGCCATTCTACCAATCTTCTTACAGGGCTTGATGAACGGCACTGCTGAACAGAGAACCCAAGCTGCTCTCGCTATATCAGACATTGTCGATAGGACGAGCGGGGATGCTCTTAAACCGTTTGTTACACAGATTACGGGTCCACTCATCCGTGTGGTATCGGAACGTTCGGTCGATGTCAGGGCAGCAATCCTGTTGACATTAAATAACCTCCTGGAGAAGATTCCAACGTTCTTGAAGCCTTTCTTGCCCCAATTGCAGAGGACATTTGCCAAATCTCTGGCAGATACATCCAGCGAAGTTTTGAGAAGTCGAGCCGCAAAAGCTCTTGGAACTTTGATCACCCTGACGCCCCGTATTGATCCTTTGATTGCTGAGTTGGTCACAGGATCGCGCACATCTGATTCTGGTGTTCGAAATGCTATGCTAAAGGCACTGTTTGAAGTCATCAGCAAAGCAGGAGCCAACATGAGTGAGGCATCAAGAAGCGCTGTCCTCGGCCTGATTGATACAGATTCTGAAGATAACGATGTTTCAATGGCAATCACCAATGCAAAACTACTTGGTGCTCTTATCAAGAACGTACCTTCGGAAAGCGCTACTGGTCTGGTCAAGAACCGAGTTATGACTACCCACTTTAGTCAGCCTTCAGTGCTCGCCTTGAACGCGGTGTTGTTGGAGTCGCCCTCCTCATTGATGGAATCTGCCTTTGCAGGTGATTTGCCAGAAGTCATCTGCCAAGGCATGGTAAGCAAAAACGTGAGTATCATTCCTTTTCCATTTGCCTCGCTAACCTCTGGTAGAACTTCGTGTCGGACAACTGCGTTCTGGCAGCGGGCAAATACCTTCTTCTCGACTCGCGCAGCACTGAATATGAGACGCTCAAGCCGATTTTCGAGACCTTGGCTAATCTTATCCAACCGGGCAACCCCGTCGATACACGACGTATTGCACTTGTGGTTGTTCGTACTGTGTGTCGTCATCATTCCGAGATAGTTCGCCCCCATCTCGCTTTGCTCGCACTTCCAGTGTTCGCTAGTGTTCGAGATCCGGTGATTCCCGTCAAGCTGGCCGCGGAGGCGGCATTCATGTCTCTCTTCAATGTTGTGGAGGACGAGAGTAAGGTTTTCGACAAGTACATTACTTCGAATGACTTGCCCGCCAATCAGAAGAGAAGTATGCAAGATTACTTCAAGCGCGTGGCTCTGAGGCTTGGTAATACAGCACGAGAGAGGAAGGAGGCTGAAGGAGGACAAGGTGGTTTGGGCCTGTCCAATGATGAGGTTGATGATGAACGAGAGATTTGGAGCGTTGGGAAGGTGGATCTAGGGGAAGCGGCTTTTGATGACTGATGAGATATGACAAAAAGCCTTGCATTTACAGGTGGCATAGGTAGATGAGTGTAGAGAAGAATTCTTTCCGTGTATAGCATCATCATTATACTTAGAGTGACAATCTGCGTATCTATCTTAGACCAACGTGATTCGCCAGTGTTGAGTTTTCAAGAGGATCTAACCACCCAAACTGGATCTTCAATATATTCCATAAAATCTTTGCCCCGAATTTAGCACTCTCCTCAGGAGTACTTCTTGATTCTCCGTTGGCCGTTGACTCAGACCATCAGTGAAATATTCAGATCACGTGTAAGTCTCCAGAAGCTGCAGTTTCAAGGTTCATTCCTCAATCAAGAGAACTCGCAACTCAGATGAAACTGAAGGCCGTGGCAATGAATCTCAAGCAGGAGTTCGTTGACTGTTCATTTGCCAATTTGGATATTCTAGATAGGGCATTGGCTGGCCCTCAGAGAATATAAAAAGCGGCACTGAATAGGTAAAAGCGCTTTGAATATCGATCGTGCCCAGAATATTCTCGTTCAGGAATATCTAGAACTTCCTATCTATTAACTGATACCCTCGAATTTCTAATTTTGTCCTTTCAATATCCCCTCTTTGAAACGGGTCTGTCAAGTATCACTATCAGCCCGCGTGCCGCTTTCTCTTCACCACGGCCTCGCTTACACTCGCACTCTTCAGAATTTCAAAATATTTGCGCACTAGCCCGCTTAGTCACGATCTACTCCTCTTCACGATACACGATCAAAGAATATTTCGACAACGACAACTCTCTACGACCATCATCAACGACATCGACACCCGTCAAGATGTAAGCTCAAACATATTATGATGCCAATCCTACGATTATCTGGGTTTGAATGGCGTCTAGTCGTCGCCTTGTTCAAATACCAGATGCGTCATTGATTCTCCAACGACAGATACTGACTTTAATCCTCCCAACAGGGTCAACCTCACAACTCAGAAGCGCCTGGCGGCCTCCGTCGTCGGCTGCGGAAAGCGCAAGATTTGGCTCGATCCCAATGAGACCAGCGAGATCTCCAATGCCAACTCTCGCCAAACCATCCGAAAGCTCGTTGCAGATGGCCTCATCATCCGAAAGCCCGTTACCATGCACTCGCGATCTCGCGCCCGGGAGCTCACTGCTGCTCGAAGAATTGGTAGACACCGTGGCTTTGGTAAGAGAAAGGGTACTGCCGATGCTCGTATGCCTAGGTACGCTATACATTTGGATGGATTTGAGGGGTCAAGGTTCTGATTCATATATACAGCCAAGTCGTCTGGATGCGCCGTCTCCGTGTCCTCCGTCGTCTCCTAGTCAAGTATCGTGCCAGCGGCAAGATTGACAAGCACCTCTACCACGAACTTTACCACCTCAGCAAGGGTAACACCTTCAAGCACAAGAGAGCATTGGTTGAGCACGTAAGTTGATACATTGTGCTTGGATCTCCATGGGATTGGGCTGACAATACTCGATAGATCCACAGAGCTAAGGCTGAGAAGGCCCGCGAGAGAGTCCTGAAGGAGGAGATGGACGCCAAGCGTGCGAAGACCAAGGCTGCCCGCGAGAGAAAGCAAGAGAGAGTGATTGCGAAGCAAAAGGCCCAGTTCGGTGACGATGAGGAGGCCGAGACGAAGTAGATGGGGAAAGATTTGTGACGGTAGCATACGGAGTGTATCTGGCAAGGTCTACATTATAGGCCGGTTGCTTTTACTGGTCTTTCTTGCATTTACTGCACGGATGCAAATGGTATCATGATTCTTGAGCAAATTGTTATTTGGTGCTGTGCTACCTACGTGAACTATGGATGCTTTCCTTGCAGGTCAGGCAGTCTACCAGTGAAAATCTGCGCTCGTGAAGCAAACAGAACCAGCATGCAACTGGATACGTGCTAACTACCAGGAAGCTCTTAATGTGAAGGTCCCCTGTTACCCCATAGCTCAAGATTGATGTTCAAGTCAAACCTTATCCAGATATAGGGGGGAAATGCAGTACGTCAAACAAAATCATACCACAGCCACTAGAGGCAGCTCCTACTCTATAGAATACCGACGCGCCTAACAGCGGCTTACCATTGAATAAATCGTCAGTACCACACTCAACATCAAGCTCAACATCAATCAAGGGCTCCGGTGAGTCCATGAATGCGCTTTGAGCACGACATCCCACTGATCAAGCATCGCGGAGATAAGTCCAGGTCAGCCACCAAGAATAAAGGAAACGGACGGGGGGAAATCATGCCTCCCACTGGGATGGCTTCAATCTTGAACTCTGCTAATCTTCATTAAAGCATTGACTGCCTCAATGAATCTATGGGAGTAGAGGGATGGATTCGCAAGAGACGACACGTGGATGTCTTGAAATGAATATGCAGAAGGTATTAACAACCAAATGATAGACGGATCAGATATTTCACATTGTCCCTCGATGAGTGGTGAATGTGCCCAGGACATATCAACATCGCCCGCCCGAAGGCCAGAGCTGAGCTGTCTCGTAAGGCTATCATCCCTTCCGAATTTAGTTGTGTAAAGAAGAAAGGAATTGGAGCTCGCGAGGCTGTAATAAAATGCTAGGGTGTGCTGAAATGCGCTAGTGGCTTTCCTTGTGGCGGGGAAACCAGCACGGATTCCTGTGACTCGTTGATTCGAGCAGAGGAGAATTATTTAAGGCCTGGTGGTATGTCCGATTGATTCATGTGTCCGGGTCGCAATCGGGTTGCTAATAGCTCCAGATAACCATGTCTCTCTTCAGGGGAGCCTCTCGGACTCTGGTCAGAGCTGCTGCTCGTCGAGCTGCTCCAGTATGTGGTACGAGGCGAGCTGCATCTTCTATGACGGCCGAGTCTCAGCAGAAGGTATGAATCATACAATATGGCTGCCTTCAATGCTAATTAGGTTTCCAATCAAAGCTTCTCTCTGCAGACCTCGAGCATGCCGATCCAGCTATTTACAAGATCCTTCAAAGTGTACGCCAACCTCCCCTCTATTTGGAGTTTATCAATGTCGTCTAACTTTCGGAGTTTTAGGAGAAACGAAGACAGAAGCACTTCATCAATCTCATTCCCTCCGAAAATTTCACCTCTCAAGCGGTCCTGGATGCTCTAGGAAGTGTTATGCAAAGTATGTTTTGCGAGGAAGTGGGTTAGCTGACGACTAAAGTCTTGCAGACAAATACTCTGAAGGATACCCAGGAGCAAGATACTACGGCGGCAATGAATTTATCGATGAAGCAGAGAGACTTTGTCAATCCCGCGCCCTCCAAACATTTGGTCTGAAAGACTCAGAATGGGGTGTCAATGTACAACGTGAGTCAACATCACCTTTGATTCCAGCAGAGACTGACTTTTGTAGCTTTGTCTGGATCACCCGCTAACCTCTACGCATACTCCGCCCTCCTTAATACTCACGACCGAATAATGGGCTTGGACCTTCCCCATGGAGGACATCTCTCTCACGGATACCAGACACTTACCAAGAAGATCTCTGCCATTTCGAAATACTTTGAAACTCTACCATACCGTCTTGATGAGACTACAGGACTGATTGACTACGCAAAGTTGGAGGAGCTTGCTACTCTCTACCGGCCGAAGATAATCATCGCTGGTACCTCCGCATACAGCCGCCTAATCGAGTATGATCTTATGCGGGAGATAGCCGACAAGGTCGGAGCATACCTCCTGGCGGATATGGCACATATTTCTGGTCTTGTTGCCGCCAAGGTCATTCCAACCCCTTTCCAGTATGCAGATGTTGTCACCACCACTACCCATAAATCTTTACGAGGTCCGCGAGGTGCGATGATCTTTTTCAGAAAAGGAGTCAGAAGGGTCAACCCGAAGACTAAGGAAGAAGAGATGTGGAATCTAGAGGATCCTATCAACGCCTCGGTGTTCCCTGGACACCAAGGTGGCCCCCACAATCACACAATCACAGCATTGGCTGTTGCACTTAAGCAAGCACAGAGCTCCGAATTCAGAGCATACCAAGAAGCAGTTCTTCTCAATGCTAAGGCCTTTGCAAAGCGTCTAGGTGATCCGAAAGAAAAGGGTGGCCTCGGTTATACCATTGTGTCAGGTGGAACGGATAATCATCTTGTTCTCGTTGATCTTAAGCCACAAGGCGTTGATGGTGCTAGAGTCGAGCGCGTCTTGGAATTGGTAGGTGTGGCAAGCAACAAGAATACTGTCCCTGGAGACAAGTCCGCATTGAAACCTGGTGGTTTGAGAATGGGCACACCTGCTATGACCACGAGAGGTTTCCAACAAGAGGATTTCGTTCGTGTAGCAGATGTTGTGAATCGGGCTGTCACTATCACGCAGAGACTAGACAAGACTGCAAAGGAAGCAGCTGAGGCAAAGGGCAGGAAGAACCCGGGAAGTGTGAAAGCTTTCCTGGAGTATCTTGGAGAGGGTGAGAACGAGAGAGAGATCGTGCAATTGAGGTCTGAGGTTGAGGAGTGGGTTGGGACATTCTCTCTGCCATGGGAGACGCGTTCGAGCACATAATTGGCACATGAGGAACTCTTCTGGATTTCAACAGCATGAATTCGACAGAGGCGTTACGAGTACCCAAGTTCGGTGGACTCTTTGATCTCAACTCAGCCCCAATTCCTTACTGCAATTGCATGAAGACCTTTGAAGTGATTTCCGAAGTATGAGATATACAATCAGGTAGTACCTCCTAGTGGAGCCATGTTCCTACACAGCCTCTTCGATTTACAGTTCGGCGTTTTGAAGTCATCTCCGTGTACGATTTTATAGAGAGTAGTGCTCGCTTGAAATCGGTGGCAAAACCAAAAGGAAGGGAGGAACCAGCACTCGTATTGTTGAATCTCCACAGACTGAACCATTCCAATTCTCCAGGTTTTACGAAGTAAATGCTTTGGCTTTGAGATCTGAATTCGTCAATCGAGTGTTCGCGAGATTCTGGGGTTCCCCAGGCCATCCAATCAGCTCGAGTTCGGATTGCTCCAGTGAAGTTCAGCTGTAGCTGACAGCTTGGCAGGCAATTCGGCCTCCTCGTCCGCAGCCGTCAGTGATAAATGTGGTACGAGCGCATCGCCGCCCAAACTCCTGAAGTCAAATGCAGGGAAACTCGTGCCCATCAATTCCATGGACTAGACTCGACATGTTTGTGCCACATGCATCGCACTCGTCTTGTTTCAAGCGCTCGCCAATCACATCGACAGGTCTCTTCTGGAGTGCCTCGCAGCCCGGGCAGATGGCACCACGCGAGTTTCATCTTTCAGCCACTTTCGCCATGGGCAAAAGGAAACATGCGGGATGCAACGGTCGTTCGGTGTACTGTTGCCTGTCAATTGGGGGATGGGCTCAAGGATTGGGTGCGTTATGGCGCTGTCAGCTGGCAATCATGGGGTCGCTATCGCTACCTGCAGAGGGCGAAATTATGCTGAAACTAGACAGTGTGCGCCCTCTTTTGTTTGCCCTATGATACCGAAGAGGATGGAATGGTGGTGGTGCTACATAAGCTGAGGGGTGCAGGAGTGCTTATTGCTGACGGATGTGTTTGGTCAATTGATTGTTTAATCGCACACTCGTTGGAAAAATCTTCACTCGTTTGATTCTGCTCTTGATTCAGCTATTTGAAAGTCCAATTGATATCACAGATCCTACGTCTGACTCACATTTGACATTTAATGGTAGCAATGGAACCAATTTCAGAAGAACAGGAAGAGACCTTACGCCGTTGGGTCTCGACTTATAAGAAACGACCCCAGAAACGTGACAAGGAGTTTCTGCAAGCTGAGAAAGGGCTCAGCACAGAGCAGATTGACACTTGGTGTAAAATTAACGATGTCTCCAGTATCTCAAATAGTCTGTTTGTCGAAGTTCAGTGATTCTTGCTTTGCTAACGCGTGATCACAGGGAATGCCAGCTCCTCGATTGAGAATGTACAACGGTTGACGTCGATCTTCAGCCAGTACCCGTCCCAGGAGTCTGGGTCAATGATGACTGGCATCACTACCGCCACCCAAGGCACTCATCAACCTTTGAGCTTCTCCCATGATCTCAATCTCGATACGTTCGGAGTAGAGCTCATGCCATATCTGAATCCATCAATTGAGGCTCAGATCTGGTCTCCTATCGACCTTTCGCAGCCACAAGAGGACGTAGCAGGCTTTCCTCCCGCCCTTGACTTTCCACTCGATTCATCACAGGAGCAACAACCATGGTCGCCTACCATGGGTGTTCACGGAAGCCTCCTACTGTCGACGGCCTCCTTCTCGGACTCAAGTCCACTTCTGTCTCCCAACAACGGCTTTGGCCACAGAAGAGCCATGACAGACTCAGATCGGTCTTCTTATAGCTCATCACTCCGGACCTGGGATACTGCTTCCACTCTAGTCTCAAATACGTCCATCTACGAGAAGAAGATAGACGACGACTTTGAAGATATCGACTCCAAATCCATGGCAAACGATGGCTACATCAACCCCAGTGATCTGACAAAGTCTCCCAGAGTGGACCATTCTCACTCACCAGTCATCATGTTCGTTCCTCCACAGATCAACATCGCTCCCGCGGACGACACCTTCGACTCCGCTGCTGGAGCTGCAACCTCCAACTGCGCACACGTACAATATAAATGTACCGTCTGCCACCGGGCCTTCAACCGCAAAGGCGACTGGAAGCGCCACGAGGAGGTGATGCATGAGCCACAGGCGCACTGGGTCTGCTTACTTCAACAGCCGTTTACATACAATAATACTAACGACCCTCTTGTGCACGGGTCATGGTCATGTGCGCTTTGCACCAGGTTTCGCTATAGAGGGAGGGATGAAATGACACTGCATCTAATGAGGGATCACAAAATTCATGTGTGTACGAGGAAGACCCAGGAGAAGAGGACTTTTGGGAGGAAGGATAAGTTGAAGCAGCATTGTAAGGAATTGATTCTTTTCCCTGATCATGTGCAGTGGTGCTATCATGTTATGGAGTAGGCTTGACTGAGCGCGCTCCACTTCTTCCTCTTTTTAAAGATGTGCGCGCTTTACTAGAAGAAAGAATTTGCTAACACCGTGAAGTGGAACAGGTTCATGCGCTAGGGGATGGAGAAGGTTGGAAGAGCTGGAAAATACCGGCAAGGAGAAAGGGAGCTTGGGGATGTGGGTTCTGCGGAGGAGTACAACACTCTTGGGATGGTATGTCACAAGAACCATTTCAATATGTTCACTGCTTGCACTGTACAAAATTTCCGAGTTTTCAATATCTTTGGATATTCTAGTGCGGATTCTAACCTATACCAGCTCGCATGAGCCACGTTGCTGAGCACTACGAGCGCGGATCCCTTTCCATGTCGGTGTGGTCTCCTTCTATGGAGATCAAAGGCCTTTTGAAGCAGGTGCATCCTCACTTCAACGTCGCGTCCGAATGGAAACGGCTCGTCGGATCATCTCTAAATAGTGACCGAAATCTTGAGTGGCCCAAAGTTGCTGCGGCGCATCTCAAACATAAGCTTGAGTTCCAGGACGGCGATCCAAGGGAGATGGCATGGGAAGCGCGGAGACTGGCGAAGACTCGAGATCGTGATGCAGGCGCGAGTTCTAGTAGTGTTGGTTGGGTTGGCGATCAGCAAAGGAATACCAGGCCTGCGACCGTGCACTTTGCGATAGATGCGTCGGCCTGGGCGAATTCGGCGGATGAAAAGGGAGGTCATATGCAGCCATATTCAACTGAAGATGCCAAGATGCCAAACCGTAACTGCTTCTAACACCTCACGACCTCAGCTTCTCATCCATTATAATCCGCCACTTCGGACCATAATGCCGCATCGCCCACACCACCGAGAACGCACTAATCCAGCATATAACACCCAACCCAGTAAACAGCCATCCATTCCCAATCGCCGAAATCAGCGGCTGCGTAACAATACCGCCCACGCAACTGAAAATATTCCTAACGAAGTTATTGACAGCCACGCCACTACTACTGCGTTTCGGCAAGAATTCAGTAAGCATTGTCGTCGCCACGCCAAAGATGACCATGCTTCCAATGCCGAAGAAGAAATTGGCGATCATAGGCGCGAGCCAGAAGACGCCTTTCTGCACCGTCCAGCCGTACCAGACCAAGGCTCCAGGAAATATGACAGCTGCGAGCCAGGCGTTTTCGCGCATGCGGTCTTCGGGTCTGAAGATCAGTTTGCCGTTCTCGTCGTAGCGGCCTGCAGCTCGTGCTTCGCGGTGCATGATGTAGTCTGTCCAACGGCCTCCGATCACAGATGCGAGGAGATACCCGATCGAGTTTGGGATGTAGAGGAGCCCGAGGATGATGTCGGAGTAGTTGTAGGGAGGCTCGGAGAAGGATTGTTGGATGGAGATGTTGAGTATGTACAGGGAGCCGAAGGTTATACTCGATAGGTAGACGGTGATGAGGACGGCCGGGAAACGAAGATAGGCGAGCACGCTCAGGGGGTCGATGATGCAGCGCTTGAAGATGGCGGCAAAGCGCTTGGTCTTTAGTTGGACTGATTGTCGAGTAGATATGCGGGTAAGCTCTGAGCGGACTCCAGGCGACTTCTCATTCGTGGGCTCGACGCTGGGGAGAGTGGGAGGGTGTCGTTTATCGGCGAGCGTCTCGGGGAGACAGAAGGTTAATGTAATCAATAATATACCCCCATATATGACTTGAAACCATTGCGTGCTTCGCCATCCCCATCTCTCTGATAGAGCGCCGCCGAATATGGGAGCAAGGAGAGGTCCGAGAAGAGGTCCGAGATAGAAGATTCCCATCGCTCTGCCTCGCTCGCGGACTTCCCATATATCAGCGATAGTGCCCGCGCCGACGGCTTGGACGGAGGCTGCGGCTCCACCACTGAGGACTCGCATCACAATCAGCATGCCCATTGAGGTGCTGACGGAAGAGGCGACATTCCAAATAGTATATAAGGCGAAGGAGGTGAGGTAGATGGTACGTCGACCGAGCGTTTCAGAGAAGGATGACCACCAAAGAGGAAAGATGCTCATGCTGAGCATGTACATAGCCACAGACAAATTGGTGACTGTGGGTGTGGCCTTGAGGTCTGTGGACAATTGAGGGAGCGCAGCTGGAATAGGCTATGTCAGCTTGCAGTATTGGTTTGGGTTGGAGGGTGTGGCACTCACGCAGAAGGATAGCACTTCCCATCGGAGCAGCGGCTGCAGCAATTGCGACTTGAAATGTAATGAACCATTTCGTGCTCCTCTTGTAGTCATATGGCCTTTCGACCTCTGGTATAATTGTAAATCTTGCCAATAAACCTCTCCTCTTAGAACGAGGTACTACTGTTAATGGACGAGAGCGTACGGAAGAAGATCTTGACTTTGTCCGTTGCGCGCCTTCTGGTTCAGGTTGCGGAGCTGGTTCTATCGTCCCTTCCGAGGAGTGAGAATGAATTGAATCTCCATCTGTTTCGCCATTCTTGGAGACTTCATCTAGTGTTGTCGGGCCCCCCGGGTGCTCAACAGGTCCATCGATGTCTTGCGGGACATGTCTGTTCGCCTCTAAGTCTTCCTTCTCTGGATCAAGCACCATTTTCCTGCTTCACTTCGAACCTTCTTGTGTTTTGAGCAGCGATGTTGGAACCTCGGATGGTGGGGTAATAGTGGGATATCATATATAGAGAGAAAATATCAAAGCTTCCGAGAACGAGCGGGGTAGCAGAGCAGGACTGAGAGCCGCAATTGATAGAGAGTGAGGTTTAGCCTTGATGTATTACGGAGTTGAAGAGAGTAGTTGATCTCGAGAGAAGTGAGGTTTCAAAACAAGTGAACTAGAGAAGAGATCTGCCTCACCCCACTACTTATGGCAGTGAACTCAAATACAAACAACACTAACTTCACTAAGAGAGTGGACTAGACTCCCTAGGCAGGCTCTGATTCACCGCCCGATCTGCGGAGGGGTGATGTGCGCGCATACATCCAATTGAAAGCGCGTTTCCTTGCCCGGTGGGAAACGGGAATAAAAGAAGCAGCGTTGGTGAGAGGTGATGGCTGTTGCAGAACCCGGTTAATCGGCATCTATCACACTTGACCGCGGTTGGGGATTAGTACAGAAGGGCAAGGGACCTGATAGGGCAGAATGACGACCGTGTTCAAGCGGTGCGACCCGCGTTTCTGCTTGGCATGCAAAAGAAATGTCAAAATAATCATGTCCCGAATTACTCTTCCACCAGAGCTCAAAACTCAATCACAGCTCAAGAACTTCGGCAGGAAGAACTCTGTACTCTGCACGGCCGCTCTCGGCTAAGCCCCTTGAAGCTAATTGGCGGGGACCAGCTCGACAGAATTCTCTCCAAGCTGCTTCATCAACCCCACCACAACACCAACAATGGAGTCTCTCGAGGCCATGCAAAGCCGCCATCGCAAAGAGCAAAAAGACCTGCAATCGAGAATCACACAAAAGAAGAAAGGTGCTACGAAAAAGACTCGAAAAGGCGTGAACACTGAATGCGAAGACCTCGAACGCCAGCTAAAAGAGCGACAAGAGCAAGAACGTGCGGCTCTAAATGAAGATGCAGCACCAGATGCCGAAATTCCCGATCTTGATGAAGAAGATGTTGAAGATCCCTCCTCGTCTACCGACGTGAACGGCGTTACTGAGACCTTGTCGAGAGCTACGATCGACGAGCCTGCAGCGTCAGAAGATGGCCAGCCTCGAAAACGCAATAGAGCTAAAGAGCGCATGGCGAAGAGAGCAGCAGAAAAGGAGGCTATGGTAGAGGAAGCGAAGAAGGAGGCTGCAAATCAGCCGGATCAGAAGGCCGTGGAGAGGGAGAAGATGTTAAGGGAGTTTAAGGCGAGAGGGTTGACGGAGCAGCTTATACGGCCTGATGGGCATTGTCTGTTTTCTGCGGTCGCAGATCAGCTGTCACAGGCAGGGATACCTCTAGGTACAGACTCGGATGCGGAGCTGAAGGACGATCAGAGATACAAGGTTGTGAGAAAAGCTGCTGCGCGGTACATTGGAGGACATCCAGATGACTTTGTGGCATGGCTGGATGAGCCACTCGATCAATATGTGACAAAGATCAGAGATACAGCAGAATGGGGAGGTCATCTGGAATTAATTGCTCTGGCAAAGACATACAATGTAGAGATTGGTGTTCTGCAAGATGGAGGAGCAGAAAATATTGTGCCTGGACTGGAAGGATCCAAGGAGCCAGAAAAAATTTGGCTGGCATACTATCGGCATGGTTTTGGCTTGGGAGAGCATTACAACTCACTCCGGAAAGCATCATGAAGCGCGGAAACAGACGAATAATTCTTGATTATGGGTTACTGAACTACTTTGGATGCCCCCAAACACTGACCCAGTCAGTCACTTTGCCATCAGCACTATACCCAATCTCATGGGTCCTCTTGGGCTGGAAATGCTCAATCCGCTGCAGACCATTCTTACGTGGCTGCCCCAATTTATCCTCCTGAAGCTCGCCATCATCAGCATAAGGTAGTTCCTCGCCTGGTCGAGGCAAGTGAGCCATATAGATCTTGGGTGGAAGAGCCCAAGGTGGACCACCAGTAGAAGTTGACTTATAGGTTGGAAACTCAAGACAGACCACTCTCCCCTCGGGTGCAAGCAGGTCAACGAATCGCTTCGACCAAGCAGGTCTCAGCGATGGTGGAAGAGCCGATAAGAACTATAAATTCTGTCAACCCCTTACACATGAGTGTCAAGAGAGAGAACATACCGTATAGTCATAAATAAACTCGAACTTGCCGCCCTCCCCATCAGCATCCTTCAAGAAATCATTCTTAAAGAAGTCCCCTGCCAACCATGTGACCTTTCCCCTCTCTACTCCCTCTCTAGTCTGATACACCTCCTTACCACCCATCTCCTTCTCGTTCTTCTTCGCTTCTTCCAAGGCCTTAGCCGAGATCTCCAGTCCATATGCGTCGTACCCAAATGCACTCCACAACAGCACATCATATCCTCTCCCGCATCCAGGGACCAGTGCCTTAGGTTTCTTTCCAGTTTTGGAGGGGGGGTGGAAGGGCAATAGATCTTGCTGCTCTGTAAGCAGGTCAACGAGCGCTGGGTTGGGAAGTCCGCGGTCCCAGGGCACGAAGCCTTCGACCCAGAGGTCGTCCCATTTCTTGCCTTGTTGAGAGGCCTCTGTGGTGAGGAAGTGCTGCTGCAGGCGGCTGCGGGCATCTGTGGGTTGATCTTGTGGTGCTGGCATGGTGGAAGTTTAATTTGTGTATTGTTCATGCAGGTATAATGGGAGTGGGAAGAGAGAGATCTTGAGAAATCTATGTGAAGGAGGGGCAGTGACTAGCGAGACAATTGAGGAAAGTGCAACTGGCGAGGTATATCCACTTCCAAGATCAGCTAGAGAACCAACAAGTCAGCTTATGAATCCTTAGACATCTCATGTCTTATGATTTCTTCTCAAAAAGACATCCAAATGCATGCAAGCTTCCCCAGACGCATGACTTCATGACGATTGGCCCAAGCGGGAAATCCCCTGATGACTTATCGTGCCTCGGCTTGATAGCTCCCGCTTACAACGTACTCGCCGGCTATCTGGACGACCTTTTACGATCACCTCCTTCTGTCTTCTCTTCTTCCTTTGCACTTGTAATTTTACTTGGTTACAAAGATGGATTCTGCAAGCTTGTTCAATGTCAAGGTATACCAATCAATTGCTCGAACTCGAAGGGACGCTGATGTTTGCATAGGGAAAGGTGGTCCTGGTGACTGGAGGAGCAAAAGGCATTGGGCGTATGATTTCTGAGGGCTTCGTGGCCAATGGAGCGAAGGTATACATATCGTCGAGAGATGCTAAGGCCTGCGAGCAAGCTTGCAAGGAAATGAATGCTCTCGGTACGCAGACCCTCTCACTCTCTTCCCTCGGCCTCCAGCAAACAACCAACCTACCCCTCACCACCCACAAACCCGAAGCTAACCTCTCCTCACACAGGCAAAGGCAGTGCCCACGCCATCCCCGCCGACTTCTACAAACTCGAAGACTGCAAACGCATGGCCGAGGAACTGAAGCGCAGAGAATCAAAGCTGCATGTATTGGTCAACAACTCCGGCTCTAACTGGGGCGCTCCTTACGACGAGTTCCCAGACAGCGCCTGGACCCGTGTCCTCACCCTAAACCTCACCCGCGTCTTCACCATCACGCAAGCAGTCACTCCTCTGCTCGAAGCCGCAGCCACACCCAACGACCCCGCCCGCGTAATCAACATCGGCTCTGTGGACGGCCTCCGCGTCCCTGCTCTCGAAACCTTCAGCTACTCGGCTTCAAAAGCGGGTCTGCATCACCTGAGTAGGGTATTGGCGAATCATTTGGGGAAGAGGAATATTACGAGTAATGCGTTAGCGTGTGGGCCGTTTGAGAGCAAGATGATGGCGGCGACGCTCAAGAATTTCGGAGACGCGATTGTGGCGGGGATTCCGCTGGCACGAATTGGAAGTCCGGAGGATGTGGCGGGAGCTTGCTTGTTTCTCAGTAGTAGAGCGGGAGCATATGTAAATGGTGCGACGATTGCGTTGGATGGGGGGAGCTCGGTGGGGAGCAAGTTGTAGATCAAGGCATCTGAAATCTCATATGGATATATATGGAAAGAGAAAGGTTGACTGGCTTATGCTTTATGGAATTAAAATCAAGTTTGTTTGGAATCAAGGAAACTCAGGGAAAATCAATTGGGTATCGTCGCTGCAATTCTGAGACCTCACTTTACTTTCCCAATCTGATGTATTTGCATTTTCATCTCCTCTCAGCTTCTTTAAACTGAACGAGTGGCAAAACACTGTTACTTTCCAGTTTATAGCGAATCAGTTTATTTGCATAATAGCAGCACGGGGGGTAGAAAAGTTGTCTACTTTTAAAGTCGAACGAATCAGCTTATGTGTAGAAAGAAAATAGCCTTCTGTCATTCTGTTGCCAAATTCTACTCTTCATCACCGATCTTCTATGTAAACTTCTACTATACGCCCAGATAGAATTTGCTCAACTTTGCCGAACTTATGTGAAATTCTTCTACTCGTCTAGCTAGACTCTGCCCACCTTTATCATTCTAGTAAGTGCACCCACTACTCGTCTAGCTAGACTTCGCTATTTTTGAAATGCACGAGGGGTAGAAATTTGTTTACTTTCTGAGATGAGCCAATCAGGTCTCTGTAGAAAGGCAGGACAATGGTGGTGGTTCCATGTTCTCATGTGGAGAACGGCAGAATCATTCTACCTTCAGGAAATGATCTGAAGTTATAAGATAGCAGAATCTAGTCCCGAGCTGCAGCATGGAGTTGGTGAAAAGCGGAATTATTCTGTGTGTAAAAACAGTGAAATGCAATAAAGCTGAACAAAGTAGAATTACAGCTCATCGCCGAGTGGACCCAGCCGCCTGACTTCCTCAGTCCGCTAAGTGCAGTACATTCAAATCTCGCTTTACTACTCAGCTATTCTCTTTTCATTTCGATAGGATATCGGAAAGGTGAAAAGATTTATCCGAACTACTATATTACAGTGCTCTTGTGCAGAGGAGGTAGCTCTTCAGACCAAGATGTTTTTGTCTATGTTGATAATGATGGGAGGCCGGAATCAGGAAGGGCAAAGCCGCTTTGTTTTGCGAGGGCTCAAGGGCAGACATCTCTGAAGCTCTGTTACTCGTTTGGCCTGATGTTGAGGGCTTGAGATATTCTTGAAAAGCTTGTGCTGGGATTGACAATGAAAGTTAGGGTGACAGTAAAGGCGCTGGTGACAGCAACACTGACAGCGACAGCAGATCTTTATTGATAAGAAAATTGAGTTTAATGATGAGCACGAGGTCCAATGAAGAAAACGTCGGTGAACAAGACTAGATGTTGACTTTTTGATTTGAGCTGATTGTGTCTTTTTCAGCAGAATGAAGGCGATTGCTCCCCATTCTCAGGTGGAGCTGGGGAAAATCATTCTGCTTTGAGATGACACAAGGCAATGAAAGCTGAATAATGCAGGATTCTAGTAGAGTAATGAAGAACAACTGACTGTTACTACCCAGTTACTCTCTTTTCACTTCGCCACGCAGCTCGGCACGGCATGGTGAAATAGTTAGTCCGTGTTACTATATAACAGCGGACTTTGCCAAGAACGCTGCTCGTGAGACCGCGATGAGTACATATATCTCAAGCATCAAGGAAATAGCTTAATCAGGATAAACGATATTGACTTCAACACATCAAGATTTAGGAGTCGATTGTTTAACTTTTCTTTATGCCTGTCCAGCTGATTTTGCAGAAATCGGGAGAACTTCACAATGTGCAGAGATATTGGGAATGCAGACTAAATGACCGCAAAACCTGTACCGAGGGCAGTATCAGTAACACCGACAACCTTTAGGCGATAGAAAATCAAAGAGCACGGATGATATGCTTTAGGGAAAGATAAGTGAGAAGAATTTCAAACAGTGAGATGAAAATACAGTGATAGACAAAAGCTAGGATCTGGATCGAGTATTCAGAGATACAGATTTTGAAAGAACTCGAAGAATTCTTTCTCTGCAGCCGCATGGCAAGTCAAGAGGCCAGACCATATCTTCTCCTAACTTTGGCTTGCAGTCCCGAGCATCAGCCGAAAAAGGAGAGTTGAGAGGAAAGGGACTCGTTCAGGGGCTCGCTTGCGGGGAACTAGTGCGAAAACCGGAGCTTGGACCGAGGGGCCACTTGCGGGAAGTCAATCGGCTCTCCACACAGCCAAGGCCAAGTCCAAGTCCAAGGTTCCTCAAGTCCGAGACAGCTGCAGCACATCCGGGGTAAATCCAAAGCTTCTCTTCCGTCACAATTATTTAAGTCTGCGCTCTGCTACCATTCGTTGCTGCTGCAAGTGGAGCTTCTGCAACTGTTTCTTTCCTCTCAATTTCTTTACGTCTCAATTGAATAGAAGCTGTGTTCAATAGCCTCAACAGTTTTCATCTCAGGAAATCCGAGGGAGGTCGGAAAAGTCACAGAGATTCAGCAGAAAAGCGCATTGGAGCTTCAGCTTGCGCCGATAGAGATTCGAAGCTACACAGGCAAGCCCTTCCTGATGTTTTCAGGCTACCTGGCCTTACTGACACATGGACAGCTCCTCATACCCCGCAACTCAATTTCACGATGTCCTCCTCCCATCCCCAAGACGAAGTCCAGCACCACTCCCTCAACGACCCCGAATCCTTCTGGGCTGAGCAAGCTTCCCACCTACACTGGCACAAGAAACCCAGCTCTACACTCTCCCTTGTCAAGAAGTCATTAAAGTCTGGCATAGACCACGATCACTGGGAATGGTTCCCAGGAGGTGAGATCTCAACATGTTACAATTGTGTGGATAGACATGTAGATGCAGGACATGGAGATCATACGGCTATTATTTGGGACAGTCCGGTCACGAAGACAAAGACGAGATATACGTACAGTCAGCTGTTGAACGAGGTGGAGACTTTTGCGGGGGTGTTGAGAGAGGAGGGTGTGAAGAAGGGTGATGTGGTTTTGATGTACAGTGAGTACCGGCCTTATAATAGCATAGTCATTTTGCTCCCATTCTTTCTTCCGTAGATCTGGGCTTATTTTCTTTCCTTCCAGTGCCCATGATCCCGGCAGCACTCGTCGGAATCCTCGCGATATCACGCCTCGGCGCCATCCATGCCGTAGTTTTCGGCGGCTTCGCAGCAAACTCACTAGCCCAGCGTATTGTTGCCTCAAAACCAGTCGCCATTCTCACTGCTTCCTGTGGAATCGACGGAGCGAAACCGCCCATGTCCTACAAGCCATTCATTACCGAGGCCATCCAGCTCTCTTCTCACAAGCCGCAGAAAGTGCTAGTCTGGCAGAGAGACCAGCTTCGATGGGATAATATGGACAAACTGAATGGCTACAGAAATTGGAACCGACTGGTCAGAAGTGCGGAATTCAGGGGGTTGAAAGCGGATTGTGTTCCTGTTAAGTCAAATGATGGAGTGTACATCATCTATACTTCTGGAACCACGGGCCTGCCCAAAGGAGTCTTGCGAGAAGCTGGTGGCCATGCCGTTGGTCTCCATTTGTCAATCAGCTATCTGTTCGGTATCCATGGACCAGGAGATGTGATGTTCTGTGCCTCCGACATTGGTTGGGTGGTTGGCCACTCGTATATTCTTTATGCTCCTCTTTTGACAGGAGCAGCAACCGTACTCTTCGAAGGCAAACCAGTGGGAACCCCAAACGCAGGCACTTTCTGGCGGATCCTCGAAGAATATAAAGTCAACACCCTATTCACAGCTCCCACCGCACTACGAGCCATTCGAAGAGATGATCCCGAGAACAAGATGTTTAAAGAAATCGGGGAAAGAAACGGGCTCAGGAATCTGAATGCTCTGTTCCTGGCAGGCGAGAGGTCAGAACCTAGCATCATCACCATGTACCAGGAGCTTCTGAAGAGATATGGAGCTCCCGATGCCCGGGTCATTGACAACTGGTGGTCATCAGAGTCCGGATCTCCAATCTCTGGGATCGCATTAGTTCCACATGCAGGCAAAGACCGCAAGAACGGCAAGAACATGGATGTCTCGCCGTTGGGTATTAAGCCTGGCAGTGCAGGCAAAGCGATGCCTGGTTTCGATGTGCGGGTTGTAGATGATTCCGGGAACGAAGTCAAGAAAGGAACCATGGGCAACATCGTCCTCGCGATGCCACTCGCTCCCACCGGCTTCCGAACTCTTTGGCAGGATGAAGAAAGGTTTTATAAAGGTTACCTGAAGCGTTTCGAAGGGAAGTGGATAGATACTGGAGATGCAGGCATGATTGACAATGATGGGTATATCCACGTCATGTCGAGGAGCGATGATATTATCAATGTGGCGGCTCATCGGTTTAGTACTGGTAAGTTTTGTGCTCAGTCATCTCCCCTCCCGACTCGTATCACCATATTGGATAAGGAAAGACTAATTGTCCCAGGATCCATCGAACAAGCCATCTCCTCCCACCCCTCCATCGCCGAATGCTGCGTCGTCGGCATCCCAGACGCACTCAAAGGCCACCTCCCATTCGCCTTCGTCACACTCTCAACACCCGACCACCCTACTTCCGCTATTCCCTCAGACCAACTTTTCGGCGAAGTTCAAAAGCTCGTCCGCACACAAATCGGTGCTATTGCCTCGCTAGGTGGGATGATCCAGGGTAAAGGCATGATTCCGAAGACTAGGTCAGGGAAGACTTTGAGGAGGGTTCTGAGGGAACTGGTTGAGAATGCGGTACATCAGGAGTTTGATAAGGAGGTCCAAGTCCCGGCGACGGTGGAGGATGCCGCTGTGGTGGAGGTAGCGAGAGAGAAGATTAGGGAGTATTTTAAGGAGAAGGGAGGGGAGTTGCATAAAGCTACCGAGACGAGGTCGAAGCTGTGATCGAATAGGATGTAGAGGACATGGTGCGTGATGGGATACGAGGCGATATGTATGTAGTGACCAATGCTTGAATGGTTGCCTGGACTAAGCGAGGAGAAGGGGGGAAGAAAGGCGCGGAGCAGGACCTTCTACTACTCGTGTGCTCTTATTTTGCCATTTTTCACCGCGTTCATGCTTCTTCAACTCTATCACTCGTGTATTTGTATTCTGCCTATCTTCATAGCTCAGCCACTTTCACCGCACCATACTCTCAGCTCTACCCTTCATGCATTCATATTCCACCTTCTGTCTATGATCTGTCTATGATCATCTAAGCCTCACCACTGTCACGCTATTTCAACTCTATTGTCATTCTACCACTCGTAGTCTTTATATTGCCACTTTTCATTGAAGACTACTGGCTCACTTCCTTTCCCACCGTCTAATATGCATTCTGTCATACACTCACTTTCTTCCTCTCGACCTAGTCTCCTGCCCTACCGCTATGACCGTCTCGCTCATATACCTCATACTGCCGCTTACTTGATCACCACTTTGGACATTCCACTTGTGCACTGTGAACTGGCCTCCTTTTCTTCCCACCAAGTGCTAGCCCCTGGAATATAAATTGACACCTCCCAGCTCCTAAATTCCTTCTCCTACAAGCATCACAGATCATTCCAACCCTTCCACTCTCTCGGACAACCAGTAGGTCAATCAATCAATCAATCAACTTCAACGATCAATTTCCTCAATCTCACATCACACATTGGGGCTCGCACCCCTCTCAATGTCATTCATCCATTCTCAAGTCATCAACCACCAACGAATCGCACTAATGGCTGACCCTTACGCCGGCTTCATCAGCACCGTCGCCGAGCATTGGTCCGCTGAAGAGAAGAGGATGAAGACAATATGGAGCAAAGGGATAGGAGAAAGCAGCAGAAAACAATTGATACAACTTGCAATAAGCTGATACTGTGCACTGAATGCCCCAGTTACACGGGCTGTTATTGCAGAGGGGGCGGGGTTTTGTTACGTATTGCACTCAGATCTCGAAGCGACGGAGAAGGACGAGTCATCGCTCATTGGTCGGGAGGAGCAATCGAGCATCGAAGTATCGCACCTCATCATGTCGAGAGGCCCAGTCAAGATCTCGAGACATGATAATGATTCCCACAGATAGAAAATGCTCAAGTCCGAGGTCTGGTGTCTACCGAAGCTTGGAATAGAGAGATGTAGGTGGAAAGCAGGATATGACTCGGCGGAGTAGCTTCTGAGCATGAGGTGGCGAAGAGGAATTGCCCGACGTTTGGATGGAGCAGACAAAGATCAGACTGCGGCAAAGTTCGTGGAAGCTGTGCTGGATGGATGCGATTTCAGGTACGAGTTTTGAATTCGGCCCTTTGGGGTAGACGAAGCAGCTTGTGGCATGTAAACACAAACCCAAAAAGGTGGACTGAAAGAAGTAGATGCACGTGAAGGAGTCATTGAGAAGCACTGGTACATTTGCAAGCGGTGGATGTCGAGAAATTATGGTACAAATTTTTGACCCTGAGGGTACCTTCAAGGAAGTGATTTTATTGCTTTACATGCGCAAGGAAGAATTAGATGGGAAGCTTGTTTTTGCCTGCTTTCGAAAAAAGATGGCTGGGACGATGCCAAAGATATCCAAGCGAGTAAACTTTTTAGCATGCAATTCCAGGGAGGAATGACCACCTCTCGTCTGCAGCATATTGACAAACCTCGCTTGAGATTGAATTTGAAGAGAATCAAAAAGTACTAACGTATATCCGAGATGGAAAAAAAATTGTCGAACTCAGAGTTTCACGAGACCAGAAACGCTGCACGAAAGAACCTTATGAAGTAACGTCGCAATTCGATTTTAAGGCTGAGTCCTGACTGCGCGCAGGACCACCTTCCTCATGCAGACCATTGAAACGTGCAAGGCGAAGACGACCCTTCATCGTGACGATCCCAAGGTAAAGCCGGGCGCAGCCCCTGCAAAAACCATGAAATCCGGATTTTAATGAAAGTTCGAGGCTCTCTGAGCCGCTTTTCATGATCGTGAATCTGATAGGGCGAAGACTTGGTGAGCTGATGGTGGTGACAAGACGCGACGACTCGGTTGATTTGCTGGTGGGCTTTGCGTGCGCGTACCTAACGTTAATTCTGCGCCGCTCAACGGCGGTGGCAAGATCAGTCGAGTCCAGCTGCACGCTTGTGCAGGAACAAGAGTCCGCAGAAAGTCCCTGGATTTTGCGACAGCGATCGCGAAAGGGGCGGATCTACTATCTTTTCAACGCCGCGCCTGGTGAGCAGCATCAGAAATCGATGTGAAATCTTTGCACGCGAGCAGCGATATTTGGCACAAATATCCAAGTCAAATACCAGTAATACAACAATTCCTAAGAATAGATGGCGGCTGCGGGCGAGATTTGCCGTGGCATAATCCGCAAGTACCCGGTCCATGTGAAAATTGCAGTGCAGAGAAAAGCGCCGACAGCGGACAACGGACAAGCCCAGGACGAGCTCAAAGGAGTTAGCCAGCAAATAGTTTCCTCTTGGCAGGCTGGCTTCTCCCGCGAGATTACCCTCCATTTGAGCTCCACCGCCCGCCCAATCAGGAAAGCCCATGAGACACTGCGAGACTTTGGGTCTTGGTCGCAGATGATTGATTTCCTGCTGATTTCCGCCGGCTTTCTATTCTTTCTATTCTTGGGTGGGAGTCTCACACGGCGGAGATCAGTGGGGATGGGACTTGACTGGCGAAGAAGGAACAGCGAGCGGAAGGAAATGAGAAATACGGTACTGGTACGGCTTCCAGAAGGTCCAAGGCCCATCAAGAGTGGAGGAGAAGTGGAAGGGCAACATGTCTGGATAACCTTAGATTGCAATATGATGGGGAAGGCCTTGGGAACACGAGATGCTCATATCGGACCAACTGTTTCTGTTGTACCTGCGAGAACGTCGGCGACACATGTGTCTGACGGTAAGACAAGGTTGCAACCAAGATGGGGACAGCCACTCCTCGCACAGTACCGAAGTATGGCTGAATCACGATTGATCCATTGTCCGGTGTGGAGGAGCTGACTTGAATCCTCAGTCATGATGTTCGCGATGAGATGCACAAAGTTACGTAGTACACAAAGTTGCACTCTCAGATGTCAGAGTCAAGTGACAACATTCCCTCTTCGGAGCACAGGTCCAGGTTCTACAACTATTCCTCGTCCATGCGATGACGAGAGTGGATCTGTCCAATGCAAATGTCTTGCCAACTTGCCGCCGACCGTTGGGGGGAAATACTGGTAGTAAATGCCAATCGAGCATCTGTCACTTTACCAGGAAAGGTAGTGATCCGATAGAGGCCTAGGCCCTGATTGGCGGAGACCCTAGAAACTGCTAGAAGAAATTTGACATTTATTTTTGCATACCACGAAGTACCTTGGAGCCGAACTTGAAGCCTTCTCCCGTGCGCACAGAACGCTGAAGCATGATTTGTCGGATGATGGTGACATTGGGTGGCAAAAGGTACAGACAATCTCCAGGGCCCCAGCAAGTCAGAGAACAGCTTTGCAAATTCTTCGCTCCCCCTTCCTTCCGTGAGTGCGATGTCATATTGCAATTCCAGCCATACGAGCACAAGCTGCGCTGTCATCAAACGTTCGGAAGTACCTTCCTGGAGGCCCTGGAAGCTCCTCCCCAACAGTCTGAAGAAGAGAGACAAAACACCCGCACGGTTGACAGCCAACATGGAGAGGACCCATTTCTATGATTATTTTGGCCTCTTGAAGACTGGAGGCATAAAGCAAGAGGAAACGAGATTATGACTTTCTTAATATGGGGAGTCTAAGATGGCGAGGTTCCTATTTGGGTAAAAGGGGACGTTCGGTTGGCTTGAAGGTTGGAAGTCCCTCAGCTCTTCAAAGTTTTAAGTGCACGCTGGCGTGCTTCCCCTTACCCCTGACTAACGGACGGCTGCTGCTGTGGAACGCTGCAACTGCGCTGAGATGCCTGAAGCGAGCCACAGAAACACTGAGATCAGGCGAGAAGGCGAGAAGGCGAGAAGCTTCATGTGTGATGGAAATAGCTGGCGTCCTGTCACTGCAGAAGCGGTATTTCGTGTATTCTTGCTCAGCATATCAACATCTCATCTACACCTGCCAAAAATTTGGAAAGAGACATGCCACGCGATCAGCTGTTGTTTGAAGTCATGATTGTCGACATAGTGGAAACAACACTCCTGAATAATGACTCGTCGGAGCAACTCACTGGAAGAATAGATTCTCTGCCCCTAGAAGCGCTGTGGAACTGGCATCTCAGCGGTACGAAGCGTGACTCCAGCGCATTTCACACTTTATCTCCCAAATGGGCCACGTATTTACCCACCGTCGTATTATTCATATCGTTACATCCACACTTCGCTCGTTCGGGTAGTTGTTTTCACCCGTCATGGTTCAGAGGTCTGGTTGTTGGCCAATCTCCATCGCGCTTGCCGTTGCTCCCCAAGCCTTCCATGAGTTGACCCACTCAATCCCAGCAAGCTGCAGGCCCCCCCGTTGACTGCGCTAACTATCGTTCCTGCTGCTCCCGTATAAAGCACTTCTTCCACCCATCTCTTCCCACTTCTTTCATTCCTCACCCACACTCTCGCTCTCAATACAAGACCTGACTTTTAGTCAATTACATTCGTTCAAGAACTTGCACGCAACCTACAAACCTCAAACCCATCACTCTCCCGCCTTCGAATTACTTTTAAAGTAAATAATATCAACAAACCGTCAAGATGCAACTCATTGTCGCCCTCGCCGCTCTCGCAGCCACTGCCTCTGCTTACAGCAACGTCACCTATACCACTGAGTATGTGACTGACTACACCACCTACTGCCCGGCCTCCACCGTCTTGACCGTCGGCAAATCCACCTACACTGTCACTGAGGTATGCGAATCCAAGCTGGGAGGCGACGCAGACCTCGGATAGGGCGAGAAGATGGAAGAACTTGATATGGGCTTCACATTGGACCGCTCTTTCCTGGTGTCGAATCGCCTCGTTCTGAAATCTGTACTAACATGATCTCTAGGCCACCACCTTGACCATCGAGAACTGCTCCTGCACCGTCGTCAAGCCAGTGACCACTTCTAGCGTAGTGTACTGCAACACCTGGTACCCCACAACTGTTTCTTAACACAGTTTAGAATGGCGTTTGACTAACTCCTCGAATAGTGCCCCAACCACCGCCCCGGTGTACAAGAACGCTACCACCACTGCTGCCACCGTTGCCACCACCTCCGCTAAGGTTTCCGTCGGTACCACCTCTGCCAAGAGCTCTGCCACTGCTACCCCATCCACCATCACTGCCTCCTCTGGCAACAAGGCCTTCGCCATCTCCGGTGTCAGCCTTGCTGGTGTTCTCGGTCTCGCTGCTTACTTCTTGTAAGCGGTTCACAATCCTTTCGCCAATCCGATAGTCACGAACACACGATTTCCTTACGGTCCTCGGTAATTCATGACGGAGGAAAAGCGCTTGGAGTGTGGGCGGAGCGAGGTCGTGGGTGGTCTTTGGGTTTAATACATGGTGTTCAGCATTCTCTCTGGAGTCCTTCGTCATAATGCAGGTCGCAGCATCCTTTTCTTGTAATTGCTTGTGGTCGAGAGTGTTGTACACATCAACACGAGGATCCTATCATACCCCAAAGTGTGTGGTCTTCAGGTGTCTAGAGACGTCCTCCAGGTCATCGGTTAGTTTAATCATTCTTCTGGGCTTCTGGATGGTTCCTGTACTTTTCCCTCGCGAGGAAGGAGTCGGGAGCAGCAAAGAGTCTGGCCAATACAACACGATACCTTGTTCCACCTGAATACCGTCTCTACTTTGGTTCCTCGTTCAGTTCTCTTCAAGATCACCATAGACTTGTTCGATTCGGCATTTACACATTAATGACTCTTTATGCTGGGTGTGTTTATTGGTCTCTCCAATGAAAGGAAACATGATCTTTATTGTATCTATACAATGCTCGTGCCTGTCATTTATGTACGTAGAGCAGAATCTGAACGAGAATAAATCAAGACGGCGGCATTGCTCGGAGACCAAGTTTTTGGCCCAGCACCCTTTCATTCGAAGTCCTGCTCAGATCGACGTGCGAGTCTGGATTATGTGCTGACTTGCTAGCGAGCCGCTATGCAGGAGACTGATGTGACTTCGAGATGCGATATGAAATAGACGCCTACGACAGAGCCAGGTCTACGGTGTCGCGAATTGGTTGCGAGTGGAGACTTCCCGGGATTACTCATGATTTTCATCAATCTCCACCTCCGCAACTTGTCATATCCTTGAGAAACGACTTTGATTGGGGTTTCTTGTGTTGTGGGACAAGCCTGATGTGTGGAAGCAGAGCGAGAAAGCTGTGCTACGGTGGGAGATGAAACTGTGTTGCGATACTTGATCACGTTCACTCGGGCTCATCTTGAGGTTACTGTACAAGGTCCACTTGATAGATGTATGAGATGATGTTGCAAATCCACTTGATAGAGGCATGAGATGAAGTTGCAAATCCATCCATCATATCCCGAAATCCCGAACCATATAAACACAATAAAGTTGTTTCTTGCTACCCATAAATATCAGATTGTCAGCTGCCACGCCTGTCCTAGCTTCAAGTGCAGAAACAACACAGAAACAAGTTCGCCAGAGCGGCAGATGGGTTAGAGATTAGAGAAGTAAAAGCTGGCTTGCGGAGAAGCAGCTGAGAGGTCGCCACATCAGCCAATATATGTGCGACGAACCACACCGTCACTTCTCGCGAACTGCTTTCCCACCGCAAGAAGCAGTCGCTTTGAGCTTGCATGTGAAGGACTTCCGCTTCTGGATGATTTGGCCGTCTGTTTTTGCAGTGCGTATCTGGAGGCGTACACTTGGCGAACAGAAGGATGAAAGCGCAGTAAGAACTCAGTTCATGCGCAACTCAGCAACAAGTCCTCAAGCAGATCCTCAAACCCATCGCACTTCACATCAAGATCTCGATCCTCACATCAACAGCAAGCGCACACCTAAGTCTGGCGGGCGTCGCAACCCTCCCAAAAATCTCGGAAATTGCTCACGCTTGGAGCAACTCTAGCCAGGACCAACCGTTGCCGCCTCTGGGTTTTCAGCAAAAGTAAGCTAAGCTACTTAAGGTAATAAGCGACTGCTAGTCAGGGGCTGCCGTCTTTTCCGGACCGTGGCTTGCGCTAGGTAAGCGAGATGATGAGCGGTTCTAGGCGTTTGCGGAGAAAGGAAATAAAATGCATGAAGTTATCTTGGAGTGACTGTAGGATGGGGATGACGCGAGAGAGTCGTGTTGTTTATGGGGACGGACGCGTTGAGGAGAGTTGGGAGATATTTAGGAGAGGGGAGTGAATCAAGTGAGAGTGTCATTCACGTGGCAATGAAGATAGAGCTCCAGGAGGAGCTGCCTCTCTGGATCCTGTCTTTTAATGACGGTTTTTTCTCCAGACTCTCGTCTTTCTCGGATCGCGGTAGTCCTTGGTCAAATTATCTGACCTTCCTCGTCTTTGAATCTTTTTGTTGCAAAGTCGCAGTTCGGGTTAAGGCCGGCTGATCAGAAGACGATGGTGGACATGCAAATCTGTAGACCACTTTGCGTTGAAACCTCAGATGACCGGTCAGTCAACCTTCCACAGTGCGATGTGCAACAAAACTTCTGTAAGAGCCTCAGCAGGTGACTTTCATGCTCGAATATCAGAATTTTTTCTTTGCTGTGAGAGAATACAACGAGTAGCAGAGTCTCCTTGCATCTTCTCTTCTCTCATCTTACTCCTTTTTCAGACACTTATCGAGCCTGAACTCATCATACGCTTTCTTCTGAAGACATCAGCTGCTTGCCAAACGGTTTGTTGCATATCGCAGCTCGGTATAACGTCGGTTGACCTGAAGAAGCCCTCGGGTCGATGGGCCGGCCGTACGACCTTTTCGCTAAAGCATCTCGACTTCGGATGACCGGTCATCTGAGGTCCAGAATCGGAGAGCGACATGCAACAAAAGATTCGAATGAGAATAACGTTCGGCACTTCTGGCTCGAGAAGTTTTCTTCAAAATTTCAAAAATTGGACTTGGTTTTTTTCCACTGTCGCTTCTTGACCTCGATTGCGAAAGAGTTCAAAATTTAGAAGATGGAAAAAAGAATGAGGAGACGTGGTCTACCGACATTTCCTAGAAATGGGGTTCCTGAAACTGCACAAATTGTACCAAACTCTCTTTCTTGCTGCTACATATATATTCTTTGATCCTCTGTCTTCTTGCATTCTTCAGCACAGGATGTTCCCGAGAGACTAGGGAAATAATGGGTGAGAGATCTCAGTGAAAAGCACAGCATGCGCTACACTTCCTGACCACCCTTCTGAAAAGCATATGTTGTTCTGCTTTTGATGATAAGTCGATTCTAGTATCTATCTCGAGTACGTTGCTTCTATGATTGCTTAATTTTCATGCTTTCACCTGTCGTCATTGGCCTTTTGGCTTCCCGGTTCCCGAGGACAGGCAATGTCTGTCCCTTTTCTAGCACCTTGTTATACTATCCAAAGTCGTCGAGCATGATTCTTAGTTGCCAAAGACGCTGTAGCCCTTCCTAAAGGTCGGCAGGTCCTAGTAGAATGTTGCATGACACTGAAGTTACTATTGGTGATCAACTTGTAACTGTTCACAGGGTAGATGAAAAGGGATGGTGTGACACTGGATCATCCCATCTGATCAATCCTCAGACTTCCACTAAGAAAGAGACTTGGTTGGCAGATTGTCAATTGGAAAAGCTTCTATCAGCACAATATTGTAATCCCGCACTTGGAATCACCCGCGGCTTGCACCATGGGGCGGAGGATCAAAAACACTGGGCCAAATTCAAGGTGCCTAACGATATCTTCGCTGCAAAAGGCTCTTTGGTTTTTGGGGTTTGCATTCCTTATCGCTAGACAGATGTCATCCTCTAATTCATACAGTATATATCTCTTCAATCAAGACATCAACCATTGCAAATCAAACCTCTCGTGGTTGAGAAGAATCTTGATGCCATAGCCGTCTTCTCCTACCCCTGCTTTTCCTATTCCCTGAAGGAATTACGATGTCTTGAGAACATCTTCAAGATACAAGCTGAAAATGCAGGAAAATGTGAAAAGAAATATAAAATAGATCCAGCAGCCCAGCTATGCTTACGTCGACCAGACCAGGCGGCCTCTGTATCATACTTGATTGCCTAAGCACCTTATTTTCAAACTTAATTAAGAGGCGTAACAATGACGGTATAAGAGGCTAGAATCTAAGATTCTCTGACTGGCCTCATTCGCAAAGTGTTTGGCCAGCAGATTGGACAGCTGGAAAACTGATACCGAACCTGTCTGGGCCTGATAGCGTGTTGCTCGCTCTGCTGCTCACTCCTGAATAATTACCGCTTATTGATTTTGCAACTTCTTGAAGAGCGGCCTTTTACCTTCATATGAAAAGAGCTTTCTACCGTCGAATGCTGTCTACAGTGGAATGTGTTATAGCCGTCAAATCATTTCCGCTAATGGAAATATATGCCAGTGAATGCTCTCTGACGATGCTTGCTCTCTGCTTGCTTATACCTATACAAAAAATAAAACCGCATCTACCTTTCGTTGATTCTCGGGAGGATGGATCGATCTATCTCAGTAACCACATTCCCAATAGAGGAAACGTTTTGGCATTGTCAACTAAATTAGCCTCGTGGCAGTCAAACCCGTAAAACTTCAATCCTACCATCCCTTGATCGCTGGATAGGATTGGTAGCTGGAGCTCTCTTTCATATTCTCAACTTCTCTGCGATGGGTCTCGGTCCTGAATTGAATATTCTTGCCGCGAACTTGCCGCGTCTATGTGTGGAAGAGCTCTATAAAAGCTTGCCACCATCTCGATCTCTCTTTCCACCACAATTAACACTGGGTACTGAGCGTAAGGGCCATTATGGTTGGAGGAGCCGCTGCAGCATGGTGCCCATACATTCAGAGTGTTATTGCGACTTTCGTGCACAGGGCTATGGAAGAGCCCGACTTGGTGGGACATTGTTCCTGATGGCTGGATGTTGAGTACAGGTATCCGAATTCTGGACTGATCGACGGCAGTCTTGGGAACGACCGTAGGAATGGGTTCGACAGCAACTTTGGAAGTGACCGTGGTAGAGAGGTAATTCTGGATTGTCGCCACAGTTCTACAAAGTATTCAGCCACTGAACGCCTTTCGGCATGATATGTTCAGCAAATTCGGGTGCTGGACATCAGAAAGACGAAGGTCGAAGGAGATTCGATGTTGAGGTAGGACTCTGTTCAGTAGAACTTTGTTCAATCGGGTAGTTGTGTAGAGCTCAGTCTGAGGTGAGTAGAAGTGTCTATATATGAGCAAAGAGATAAGATGGGAGAATTGTGGACGGAGTGAGCTTAGTGGATGCCAAGACTCGAGGAGTAGATTCTTGTGATGACTTGATATTGCCTGTGAATCCATATTGGCGCTCCCAAATAGAGGAAACCTTTGACACTTGATTGGCGGAACACTGATCTTGAGCTGGAAGCACTTGAGATAGCATTGCTCACACTCATGGTCGGAGGACTAGGCACAACACTACTCCTCTCCTCTCCTCTCCTCCTCCACGAGGCGGAACGAGTGTGATAGGCACAACGGCCTCATCCTTGCGGTGTAGCGCTCGAGTCATCCTCGCCTTTGGACTTCATAGAACGTGAATGATCTTGAAGCCGTGCGCTGAAACTGGCTATTAAGAGAACGCTTCAAAATCTGGCGAGGAAACTTGGGGACAGCGAGAAGGGAATTCGAAGAGGTGGCTTGTAGTGACACTAAATCCTTAGCTTTTGCACTTGCACTCACCTTCCTTTTATTTTCGTCAGCCAGCGACACATTTCGACGCAATAATTGCGACGCCGGAGCATGCAGCGAGGAAGGAATCAAGAGGTTCCTGTCCGACTGGTCCTCACCACTGCATCCCTCTACTTCATTTCGTCCCACCGCTCAGAACCTGCTGAAACAACTTCACTGAGGGCAATGTGGAGAAAATGGGGACGAGATGCTGAATGTGATCTTCTCTGACGCAAATACGATTTTATGTGTGCATGAAACTGTTGGACCTTGCAGTTCTCACATTTCAAAGTACCCAGCTTGTGCAAGATCGGGCGGCAGCAACGCTTCCCGCCATCGAAGGAGCGGAAACTGTGCACAGAAGAGTCGGAATACATTCAAAGACCCAAACAAGAACTGAAAAGAACCTACACTTGTTAGGTAAAAAGGGCAGAATAATCTCGAGATTCGACACATGCAGGGAATTGATGCCTGGTAACTTGAATAGGCACTTGCTGCATCTTCTGTTATGTTCACCGGATCAGATACCATCTGTATCCAGCCATTCGGCCCCGACAACAACAGCGTCTGCATGTTGCGTACCATAGAGTAGTTGGTACCAAAAGTCATGGGCATATTATGGAACTTGAATCTTGGGGCGGAGGGCGCTGCTTCGCTTAGCTTGTGCTCTCTCCTTTCTTCCTTGCTACGCCGATCGCTCCAATTTACTGCCCGGTTTTACCCTCCAATTTAAATGCTCCGCTGAAACACAGATACCTCGGTGTTCACTAGCTCGTCTGGGTTCAAAAACTGGCTTGAGAGCAGCAAAAATCCTCTCGTAATCTTTCCAGGATATCCTATAGACGCGAGTCTCGTCGACTTTCATTTTGCAAAGCCGAAAGGTCTGTGAAGAGCTGCTTTCAGGGGCTAGGGTGAATTGGCTAATTGTGCCTACCTATACTGCAATCCCACGTGTTCGAGAATCATTGGATATGGTGATATATAATCAATTTGCTGTCTGCATGCCGCTTACGTTACCCGTTTTGTCTTCAATGACGGGAGAGCCAAGATTGACGCTATCGCCGAAAGCCGCAGAATCTTCCCAGTTCTGCACAGACGACCTTGATGGCAACAAAACCCTTGATCTCCGAAAGCAGTTTTGCAGTAGAAAGTTCTACGACTCCAATTAGAGACTGTCATTTGCGCTAGCCCACTGTTCATAAAATATTTCCTGATAGTCAGTATCGGCGCGATGAAGTCATCCTCAAAGCCCAGCCTTATGTGCAATGCTATTGTTTTATATATAAAGTACAGGACGAACGCCAGCAAGATAAGGCTCTATCACTATGGAGTCAATTAAATTAAATGTTTAAAGCGTCTTGCACGGTAACTAACTCGGCTCTACCTTTGGGAATGGAAAAATAGTGATCACTGGCGAATCTGGATTTGTTGCTGCTCATATCCTCAATGCCTTTCTCTCTCACGGCTATCATGTCAGAACGACTATTCGAAATGAGAGCTCTGCAGACAAAGTGAAGAAGTCATACAGCAAATACCTCGATCAGCTAGAGTTCGCCATAGTCCCAGAGGTAGCAACACCAGGAGGACATGACGAAGCTGTCAAGGGTGTTGATGGAGTAATTCACACCGTCAGCCCGTTAGTCATGAACGTCGAGAATAACGAAAGAGACTTGCTGCACCTCGCCATCAATGGCACGACTTCAGTCCTCACCTCACGCTCGTGCGTACGAGAGCCCCAAGGTTGCAGGACAGAGGTCTTCACCGCCGCTGGTGGATACACATATCAGCAAATTTGTGATATCATTCGAAGTGGACTTTCCAGAGAAGATGTATTTGGTGATGGAGGGACAACCCGGGGTTCCCAGACGTCTACAAGGTGGATAATAGCAAGGCAAAGAGGGAGCTGGGGATGAATTTTATTGATTTGGAGACTTGCATTCGGGACCAAGTGAAGGAGTTTATTGAGCTGGAGAAGTAGTCTAAGGCTTGAAGTATCTTTGATTTTTCTGTCAGGGAAGTTCTCAATTAGCAATTTACTCCAAGGGCTGATTGTGATAAGCTTGGTACTCCAAACTGGTGAAATTGATCAAGCTCATGTGAAGTGAATTGAAAAGAGACAAGCATCGCCTAAGCGAGAAGTGTCGCATACCTACCTTAAATATCTAAGTAGCTCTTTATAGATTCCAACGTGAGTAGGTTCCTAGCACTCCCAACTACTCTGAAATGCCAAACATTTCCACAAATTCATTTCTTCACCCTGCAACATTCTCAGCTACTTTCTCCCCATCCTTTCCCACCTTGCTCTCCTGCCTCTCGCTCTTCACCTCAGCAGCCTCGAACATCTTCCCCAGTGCTTCAACAGAGACATTGCCTCCGCTGACAACAATACCCAGATCCCATCCATCTTCACCACCTTCTTTCTCAACTATCCTCCTAAAGTCCTCATTGAATAACGCAGTAGCTAGGCCGACCACGGCACTCGGCTCCACAACTATTTTCATCCTCTCCAAGACTAGCCTCAGCGCCTTCTTAATCTGCTCTTCCGTCACGCTGAACATCTGCCTCACCAGCTTCCTATCATGGATCACCGCCCACGGGTATATTCCCACTGGCGTCCTTAACCCATCAGCAATGGTAAGGGTGCTGACTTTCTCAATTCGCTTCCCTGCCTCTAAACCTCGCTTGCAGTCATCTGCGCCCTCAAACTCTGGTTCCGCGCCAAAGACGAAGATCCCAGTCCCTTCACAACTTATCGCTGTACCAGAGAGCATGCCACCGCCTCCACAAGGTGCAATAATAGCATCCAGACCCTTTTTCTTGCCTTCTGCCTTCCCCTTGAGAGCACAATTGCATTTCGCCTGCCCCTTACCGGCCTTCCCTCCCTCAGCAATCATCCTCTCAACTTGCTCCTGCATCTCCAACCCTAAGGTCCCTTGGCCAAGCATGATATCTGGGTGATCGTATGGCGGGACCAGCGTTGCCCCCGTTTGTTTAATCACATCCTCAACAACTGCTTCTCTCTCCACGCTCGTGCTGCCACTAAATATCACATTGGCGCCGTAACCTCTGGTTGCTGCGATTTTAGACGGGGTACTTATGGTTGGCATAACTATGTGCGCCGGAATGCTCATTGTGCGAGCAGCGAGGGCGAGAGCCTGTGCATGGTTTCCTGTTTAGCAGCACGCTGTCAGCCATTGTCTCTTGAAAACAAAGTCTCGGAATAGAGAGGACAACAGGACCCTACCAGAGCTATGCGTAACAACACCTCTTTCCCGTCCACCATTGCTCTCCCACCCCTCCTCCTCCATCAACCGTTTCAACGCATGGAACGCCCCTCTGACCTTGAACGCCCCCACTTTTTGCAGATTCTCGCACTTGAACCATAACCTGATCTTTGGCTTCGAAGGTTCGTGTCCTTCCCATGGCGTGCCTATCAGTGCTGAAGGTGATCGAGGAGTAGATGCTAGCTCTGTAAGAGTGGTATTTGTGAGGACGGGCGTGTAGTGTATATGTTCCTTAATGAGTGCATGTGCGGCGACAATCGAGGCGCGGGTAAGAGGAGGTGATTTCTTCGGGTCTGCCATATTCTCTTCTTTCGTCCAGGACGCAATTGAGGTCGTGTGCAAGTCACAGGGTTGAGAAAACTAAAAGGATCTGCGAGTAAGTTGTGAGCGTTGGTCCTTCGGGAGAAATTATGCCGATCGCGGAGATCTCGAGTCACGGTTCACATGCTGGGAAAAAGACTGTCAACAAAGTTGCAAAGCTTGAAGAAGGTATAAACTTTTTTTTCGCAATGCCAGACCATAAATACCAGGGTTTGCAAGGAGTATAGTACATTTCGCCAATTTCCACTCCTCGGTGTCTCAAATAGCTCCAGCGTTTGTTTTTAAATCGGCGCACCTTACTTCTGATTCTCGGGTCGGAGAGAGCTGTTTGACTGAATTAGCTTCGTTTATAGGAGGGTTCTGAGAAGGAGATCTTACCGAACAGCCTTTCCAGCTCTCCAGATCTCCAAGTCACGAATCTCCTGCATCTCCTTCTCGTACTTCTCACGATAATCAGATTGCGAGTTGAAGGTGAGCGAGCGCTCAGTCTCCTTTCCGGTCTTGACAGAGTCATAAAGATCATTGAAAACAGGCTTCAAAGCATCCTTGAAACGTCCGCTCCAGTCAATGGCACCACGACGGGCAGTGGTCGAGCAGGCCTCGTACATCCAGTCCATGCCGTTTGCGCCGATCAATGGGTACAAACTCTGGGTAGCCTCCTCAACGGTCTCGTTGAAGGCCTCGCTGGGGCTGTGGCCTTGCTCACGGAGAACCTCGTATTGTGCGAGGAACATACCGTGGATACCTCCCATCAAGCAACCACGCTCACCGTACAAGTCGGAGTAAACCTCCTTCTCGAAGGTGGTCTCGTACAGGTATCCACTACCAACACCGACACCAAGGGCAATTGCCTTCTCTTTGGCGTGGCCGGTGACATCTTGATAGACGGCGATGGAGGAGTTGATGCCACGACCCTCGCGGAAGAGAGTTCGGACAGTTCGGCCAGATCCCTTGGGAGCAACGAGGATGACATCGACATCGGTGGGGACGTCAACCTTGGTTTGGTTCTTGAACACTGGGGAGAAACCGTGGGAGAAGTAGAGGGTCTGAGCCTATTAGCTTGAACTCAAATTACTGACTCAGAGGTGATTGTTTACCTTTCCCTTGGTGATCTGGGGCTTGATAGCAGGCCAGGTCTCACTCTGGGCAGCATCACTGAGCAAGTTCATGATGATGGTACCCTTGGAGATAGCCTCATCGACCTCGAACAGGTTCTTTCCTGGGACCCAACCGTCTTGTTGAGCATCCTTCCATGATTGACCGTTCTTTCGTACACCGACGACAACGTTGAGACCTTGATCCCGCATGTTCAATGATTGAGCATGGCCCTGCGAACCGTATCCAATAATTGCCATTGTATCATTCTTGAAGTAATCCTAATCCAAAATATCAGTACATTGATCGAATGTGCGGTGAGGTGAAAGTACTTGGAGCTTCGCAGCCGGCCAGTCAGCTCTCTCTGGAAGGAATTGTCAGCTTCGTATACTACGACAAGGAATTCTCAGAGCCTTCAACCATACCATAGACCTGCTCCTTCGTGCCGGCAAAGTCAATTGTCTTCACACCTCGGATCTGTTGAGCTGATGCAACAGCAGCGCGGGCAGCAGTTGGTCTGGCAGATGCATTGAGCGCAGAAACAAAGGTACGGCGAGCGGGAACACTCAATGGCTTTGTCAGAGGTGAGCGGAGAGCTCTGTAGAACGTGCGGGAGGCCATCTTGTGAGATTGAGTGGAGTTGTTGTGAAAGAGAAAAGAAATCGATGTTTGTTTTGGGAGGGTGACTCTTTGGCAAAATTTCAGAAGCTTTGGGCCCGACAATCGGAGCCGAGTCGCAAGACCGCTTGGCGATTGGAAGGCTGATAAGGACCCCGAAATGCGGTATGATATGGGGCAATAGTGAGGGGTGCAGATTTTGCTGAAAAGCAAAACCCAGAGTGGTTGGCCTAGGAAAAGAGAAATAGTATGGAGGTCACAGAAAGGGAATCTTTTGCACTTGATATGATCAGATTTCTATGCTGCCCCGAAACACGAGACTGCGCTGTGTATGTACTGTCATCCATCACTCCAAAGATCACAACGCCGCATGATGCCGTGGTGCTCGTGCAAGTCTAGGGATATATGCCAGACCTATGCTTTGTCGCTCTCAAATCCTCAAGTTCTCAGGACCTTCTCAAAAGTCTGGCCCCTCACCATCCCTCCTGCCATAGATGTCCGAACATTACGTCTGAAGCCATCTCTGTTGGATCTCAAGTCCTCTGCAGCCTCCTTGTTTAACGGGTCCGAGGCATTTGGTTCAAGGAAGAGGAACTAAGAGAGAAGTCAGCTATCGTCTCTGGGATCCCTTGGTAGAATAGCGTGCCTGCAGGCCAACAATAACAGCATTCAAGTTAAGAACCGGCTTCCAATCCTCTCGCAGAATGTTCAGGCAGACGTTCCCCTCCAGGTCGATGTTCGGATGGTAGATCCTCTGCGTACACTTGACCTTTGGCGCTTCATGGGGAAAGCCCTGGCTAATGGCAAATGTGAAGTGAAACCGGCCGCCCTTGTACATGCCCTCGTCCGGTTCGATTGTGAGAGTGAAGTTGAGGGTGTCATCGGGGTCTGGGAAATCGGTCTTCATCGTACTGGGTAAAGCGAGCTCAGAGAGATCTAGGCATGCATATTAATACCAGATGCGATGGCAGAGCACGGCAGTATAGTAATAGCGTGTACCTTTTTGGACTCGCAGCTGCGCAGCCGTAACCTTCTTCCGCTTCGTACCTGCAGCAGCATCTGCGTTGGCATCTTGCTGCTGCTTCTGCTTCTGTAGGCAATAGTCAGCATCTCGCAGATCCCGTAGAATGGCCAGCGCAATGGACACTGAGAAGATAAACTTCTATCAATCACTTACCATAGACCAAATCTTCAGCATCTTGGCGGCGTGTCTATCATGCGACCTGATGTGGTGGGGGTGTGATGTGGAAGGAGATTTCGAGATACCGCGGTGATGTCGAGATGGATGGCCGCTAAATCCAAAATAAGTTTCCGTAGAGTTCTCGGTCGAGCACTTTACTGCCGTGTAGAAACAAAACAAAAACACAAAAGAAAATCGGAGAATCAAAGTGCTGAAAGTTGACCAGGTATGACGGAGACTTGGAGGGGCGAAGCGATTCTGCCACATCCTAGTCGCCCCTCAGCTTTCAGTTTCCCATAGGCTCCCCTATTCCCTATTTAGACATCCCGTTTCGCCTACCTCAATTTGGCTCACTCTTGGTTGTAAATGATTTCATTTTTTGGTGTCCAGTATACATGCAGATTTCCAACCTCCTTCTCATGTCCCAAAAGTGACGCAGAAACTAAAGTCGTGGCCTTGTCGTCTGAGTAGGGCATCTTTCATTAGCCGTGGCATTTCAAGCAGTATTTTCACTTTCAAACAAGATGTTAAATCAGTCAAATTTTGAGATTGAGAATTAGGAAACTCGGGTATTCAATTTTACACCAAACCCCCGCAATATACACTCATCAAAGCCAGCTGTGCTCATCTTTCTCGCCATCTTCGCATCATAAAAATTCTGGAAAACAGGCAGCGCTAATATGTGCAAATGCAAAGCGCACAATTCATCCATCCATCCACATGCCCAAAATTATCTTTACGCAAAGCCGCCCTTCAAACCGAACCTAAATTTCCCAGAGGCTCGAGTCTCATCTGACGGAATTGAATTTCATTTTTTGTGTCCACAGTGCACAACGCGACGAGCTTTCTCTCCAAGCCGCTTAGTCTTTCAACGACGGCTGAAGCAGCACATGATTCCTGACTTTCCAAGGAACCACAAGCAACCAAGGAAACGAACGCAAGATAGCACAGCGGTGGTGTACAGCAAGACGGTGAAGAATCTTTGCGTGCGGACTGAGGCCTTGTCCTGTAGCGATTGTCAGCAATTTATCTAATCAATAAAGCAATACGGGAAGTACGAACCCCGAACCCGAAGCTATCAACGCTATCACTAGTGATTGCTACTGCCAAGATAGCGTTTGAGAAGATCCAGCAAATCAAGAGCTTGGTTCTGAAAGATTTGTAGGAATCTTCGAGAGTCTTCTTCTCATCCTCGACTACTGGAACATATGGTCTCAAGGCGCGCTTAACAGTAGCTTCGAATTGGCTGTCAATATCCTCCTGAGGTCTGTCGATTTCTTCGATAACCGCTGCCTTGCCATCGACCTTAGTAGTGGTCGCAGAGGGAAGAGCATCGGCCTTGTCTGATCCCTTGGTACCCCAAGAAACATCGTGCCAGTTGGAGAAGGCGTAGACCATGAGAATGTTGATGTAAGAAGACATGAGAAGCAAGTATTGGCCAAACGAGGTGAACATGTGCCATGGGTCCAAGTACAGGAATGAAGCCACAAAGTAGAGACCGAACGTCGCCAACAGGGCAACAATGATGATACCTCCTGAAGCGCCTCCACTACCGAAGAAGCTCTTGAAGAAGTCGTCAACGCTGTCTGTCTTGAAAGTTGATCCAGCGATACCACGAATGGCCAAGTACATTGAAAGGACAATGAGGTAGGCATTGATGACGCCGAAAACCACGAAGGACAGGATATAAGTCCACCTGGAACCCTTTGGCCGATTACCAAGCGCAAGGATGAACTGAACCATCAAGAATGCAAGATACAGGTACTTCAGAATGGTGTTGACAATGGGAGTCGCTGTGTCACCAAATGGCCAACCGTGATGCTCAGCTGAGGTCGCAGATGCTGCAGTCGGCGTCCCAACCAAATCCATGATAACAGTAGTGGTGAGCCAGAAAGATGCCAGCATGAACCAGGAGAGGAAGACAGTGAACATGTTGTATATCAGCTGGATGTGGAAGAAGAACATTCGGACAAGATTGTGACCGCTCTTGTACCTAGAAAGGATTAGCAGACGAACCAGCAGATTCATCAATGCAACTTACATTCTACCGAAGTGCATGATAGAGTACATGCTGGCAGCGAATGAACCGTTCAGCCATCTTCTACGTTGACCAATGAACTCAGGGGCACCCTCGGGTACATCAGTTTCACCCTTGGCAGCTTTGATGTATGTCAAATGCCACTTGGATCCAGCTTTGGCAACCAACTCGAAACACAAGATTCTGTCCTCGGCCAAGAACATGTTTTTCTTGAAGATATTCATGCCTTCAATACCCTTCTTGCCATATTTCTTGGAAAGTGTGTGATCACCGTGGAAGTATTGCTCCAAAGGTCGTCCCATGATAGCTCGGAATCGGTATGCTGAGAAAGCTCCGGGCAACACACTGACATATCCGAATGAACTCTCCAGGGGCTTGTCCAGAATATTGGAAATCTTGTACTCGAAGTTCTGGGCAGCAACCAATGGGTTCAACAATTTACGACCACCCTTGCCCAACATAGCGTGAATTTCACCACAAGCTCCTCCGAGATCCTTGTCGTTATAGAAACCCTCCCAAAGTGAGAGTAAAGACTTTGGTCCAGGCTTGGTTCCCGCATCCAGAAGAATACACACTTCGGGGTTGAGGAGACGACCAAAGGCATTGAACAGCCATCTGTGAGAATTGATCTTCTTGCTGTTCTTTTGCTTCAAGCAGAACATCATTTGCACAGGTGGAAGTGTGCTAGAGCTATCGTCCGAGGGGCGAATCAGCTGCTGATTTGCAGTAACAGACAGTTGTGTGGTGTATTCGAAGATGTGGGCAATGGTCTCCTTTCCATCAACGTCCTTCTTCATAACACCATCTTGATAAACTCCAATCGTAGCTAGAACATCCAGAGTATCCTTGTCGCAGGGGTCGATTCCGTCGAAGACAAGGCATACAACAATCTTCTGCCAGGCAGGACCACCAACATTCCAGAAATCAGATTTCTTGAGATTCACAATATCGCGGATGTTCTGCATCACACCGTGAAGTGTTCGAGCAGTCAAAGTCTTGTCTTCGTTGTAGTAGGTAATGGCAATGAGGAGTTCGGTGTGGCGGTTGTACATGGCTGGCCGTAGATTATAGCCATTCTTCAGCGTGAATTCGTCAGGATCGCAGGTAGCAGCGGTATATCGCATAGTGGTAAACTCTTCGTTGCCACCGCCTTCAACGTCTTGTCTGTACTTTGCCTGTACGGCATTCTTGATAGCAGAGGGAACCGGATGATCAACACTCAGAACACTGCCTTGTACAAGCTTGACCTTTCTTGTCGCGTATCGCTTCAAACCACCAGCTCCAGGAGCTTGACGCTGTCTCCATGCCTCAGTGGAGCTAGTTTCCGCCCTGGAATATGGGGAGTCGGATCTTGGGTATGCATTGTCCTCCAACTGGTGTCCGTATGTCGTCGAGCTTCCCCCGTATTCACTGGTATATGGAACTGGAGCCCCACCGGGCACCGCATATGATTCAGTAAGACTGTAGGCCGAAACCGGTCTCACGGGAGGGGTTCCTGTTGGAAGGCCGCCTGCTTGGGCATCGTAGGGACTGGCGAATGGTCCAGGAGGTTGGGGTGAATGAAGAAGAGGTTGATTTCCATCCTCGTCGTCTTGAGGAGGCATATGATACTACGCGGCTCAAAGTCAGGAGGTGAAGGGGTACTCGTAGAAGTGGTTGACTTACGCTGTTTCCGGGAGGAAGATCTTGGAGCTTGTGCTCTTGGTACCCTTCATTGCCATTTCCAGGGTAAGCCATGATGCCGATGCTGTTTATTGATTATTCTTCGATGATGGTAGAATGAGGGTTGTTTTCCCAGGGTTGGTGGAGTTGGAGATGAAAATAAGGGTCGAAACAAGAATGCCGCGAATTCAGGGGTCGACAACGACGTCACACCTGAAGAAAACGATTGTTGGAAAAGTTGGATCGGGCCTGGAGGGAGTGATGAAGAGGTTTTGAATGCTTAAAGAAGAACGAAGAGGTGTCGTTGATTTGGATGGAGGCGGTATTGGCCTGATCTGCGAATTCTCGTTCGTGAGATGTGGTTTAGCTCTGTCTCTAAATGTTGACGCGGTAGCATGGGTGGTACAGTGCTCCGCCTCCCGCTGGGAATGTCGATGCCGTTGGTTCGGGCTTCAGCGAGCAACCTTACTCTGGGCAACTCGAGCACTTAGAGAGGGTTTCTTTACGCAAGCTGCCTATTCGTTCGTGGTAATCAGGCACAACAGAGGTCCAAGTCCTTCTTTTCTCTTTGACTTGTCTGGAGTTCTCATGCCAATACTCGTTTGTTTCACAGGAATGGACATGAAACAAACTAACTCGGCTCGTCAATTATTCACAGAGGGGGGCATCCACAAGTTGGGCAAAATGATTCACATATTATTTTTTCATCTTTGACTGCTTAGATCTCAGTCATGAATCTCACTCTCTTAGTTGTCAAAAGGCAAAACCTCCCGATCTGTAAAGGCCCTGCGGTGCTGACTGTTCGAAGCAACGGGCGCTATCTATTTTTAAACAGACCCTTGGCTTGGCGGCGAATGGGTGGCTATGCTGGTTCGAGTTTGCCTCACTATGCTCATAAAATGCCTGCTTTTTTCGTACTCGTAATAATGGATCCCATGGCTTCAGGAAGGAAATTGGCGATCGAATTCTTTTCACAAAGGGCAGAGGCAATTCTGATATGAAATTCACTAAAGGTTTCCCTTATGCCCAAGTGAACAGATCTTCCAGTCACGTGCTACGCGGTTCTTGGACTCTTTATAAACCTGATATACTCACAATCCGAGATCCTCTCGAACCTGGGATACTCGCAAACCTAAGATACTCACGGATTTAAGTACTTACGAATCTAAGATACTCACAAACCTGAGATATTTTATGAAGTTGAGGCATAGGGGTGCACCGCGAGCAAGGCCTCTCTTACCGGACTGATGCCACCTCATGACATTTGTTGGCCAAGTGTGAAACTTTACCATCATTGAAGCCGATCATCTACTCATGTCCTGTAAACCAAGTCTGAAAAGGCGTGGGCGAAACTGCATGTCACGTAGAAGCCTCTCCTCACCACCCAGTATCCAGCAACAGCTCTCGGCCGCGTGGGTTCCTCCACCGAGCGTGAGCATCCCCCGAGCTTGAGTCTTTCACGAGCTTGAGCATTCCACAAGCTTGAGTGTTCCTCGAAGGAGAGCCAGGGATTCGTCGAGCTCGCTACACACAGCAATTGTGATTGCGTGGGTCATTGAGCGAGACCTCCCACAGGTCGAACTCCTTTGAAAGAATGTAGATGCTTTCAGGATATATGTCGGCATACCTGATGTTGATGACATGTCACCTTTACAAACAGATCAGCTGTTGATGTTCAGCGCTGGCCAGCTGCGAAAAGCACCATACCTGGATGGGTAGGAAGTAAGTCGAATTATGCCCTCAATACCTTCATACATAGTTTTCGATGTAGGCAGCATTTGATAAGAATTGTAAGATTGAAAATCATTTGTGAGCCGCTCTCAGGGATTCAAGACTGCTGATGGAGTCACTTGAATTAAGCAATTCCGTGGCATCGGGCAGTCGGGCTCGCATGCCTCTTGTGTACTTCAATGTATAGCCACCATATAGTCTAAGGCGAGGCTTCTTTTGGGACCGAGTCGTCAACGTCGTGGGCTTTCAGCAGCATCTGAGAGGTTCTTGTGGGCCATCGGTCTTGTGGAAGGAGTAGAGTAAAGTCTCGGAGCCTGACCCAAAATATCTTTGGATCCTGAGAGATTGTAAGATATCATAAACATGAGCACCTTTTCCCTGATATGTATGCATCGCCTGGCACTTCAATAAATCCGACATAATATTGGGCAGAAATGTTAATTCTCGGGAGAATGACAGCCTTCACCTTCGGATTCGAGAACTGCGCGAGATCCTTTTGTGAAAGAGGAATGGCATAGGTCCTCGAGCGATGTGACCAGGCTTGGGCGTGGTGATATTCAAAATATCTCTGGACTCAATGTATCTAGTCGTACCTCGTCGTACGACGACCATTCACGAATGTCAGATCAATGATAAATATCAATTGTTTTAAGGAGCCTTCAGAGAACATGCTAGTCAATAATACAAGCATTACATCTTCATCACATCCTAGACCTTGTCTCGAGTATGTGAGGCTTCAGACGAAAAGATGAAGCTTTCTCCGAAAGTCTGCTGAAAGTGACATTCTCCAGTCAAAATTGAGACAACTTCTGTGCGTGCAATTACTTCCATGTCGTGGCCCCTTTCGTTCCAAATGTTGAACTTCAAAAAGAAGACAGAGCAACAGGAATCATTTCGATCCTGTCTGCGGTAATCCCAGCCCGCTTGTCTGTTTGAATGGGAGAAACTGATTCCCGTTGTGCAGCAGTTTACAAAGCACTGACTCCAGAGTGACCTCCTCTCAGACATTACCAGCGACGAGGAGTATGAACGTGCCGCAGCCCTCTTATAAAAGCTCGAACACTTGCAAACAAAGGACAAATAACCTCAGGGCGAGCAGGCAAGCTTTGCAGTCTTATGGTTAGAAACGTCTTTATCCTTCTCCGCAGGTTAAAATTCAATATATTTGGGGCACCAGCTACGAAATCCAATTCGTCCAGAGGTTGCATGAGATCAATCTCGTCCACTCCCCGTACCTGGATATTGGCCAATGAAACGTAGCTGTCGCCCACCTTTACCCTGTGCAATTTAGCGTCAGCCGGTCGTCTCAACTTGGAACCCTCTCCACCGAAGATCCATTCTTCTGGACCACCATCTCATCGACAACGATCGACTCGATTCTTCAACATTTATCGACAGACTTGTCGTCAGTCCGTCGTCGCTGTCGAGTCACTCAATCATCGCCGTCGATGTAGTCGCATCAATTCACGCCTTGAGCATTACTTTCGTTAAGATCCCACGCCTTTCTCGCGACCGCAGCGCAGCTCCTCGAACGGAAACTCACAGCATCCTCAACAATCCTTTTCTTTCACATCCGATATTTGCATCGAGGAAACTACAGACCCTGTATCAGCAAATACAAACCAATTTCAGTATTATCGACTTTTCCAGAAGTCTTTGACGCTGACGTTGATTCCGCTCTCCCCTTTCCGACGACCCTTTCACGACGACGTTCACGATCGACTCACAATAACTATCCAGTCTTTGAAAGACTTGGAGTCGCACAAAGGATCTTACAATTACATCCCGAATTTCCAATAATCTTCACAGATTAACGACCCAGGATGGATTTCTACCCACGTTCGTATTCGTCTTTCTATTGACAGTTCCGCCCTACTGACCGTTAAATAGAAAACTACGGCGGCCTCTTTCGGCGATGCGTCGAAGGATGTCCAACAGGAACTCCAGCATGTCCAACATGCCCTGACAACGAGATCTGCGCCCAGGTGCCTCTCACCTGTGATGCATGCCAAAAGACCATTTGTGTCGCTTCGTCTGCGGCTCCTTCGACAATCAGTTCATCCACAACCACAACGAGCTCCGGACCCAACGTTGGAGCCATCGCTGGTGGTGTAGTCGGTGGAGTGGCCTTGATTGCGGGTGTTACTTACCTTGTTTGGAGATTCTGCATCAAGACAAGGCGGCAGCAGTACGAGCAGGAAGACTGGGTCGACGAAACCGAGGGAGAGACGGCACCGGCTGAGAAGGAATTTGCGATGAGACGAGATGCAAGGGCTTCAACACACACTGTTGCTTCTATCGCCTCGACTGTGCTTACCCGTGCTTCGAACATCATCCAAATTGCTTATATTCCTGGCGTTACCAATCGATCCGCACCATCAACACCTGGCCTCCTCGTTCCTCCGGTTCCTCCGATCCCGATTGCGTTATCCAACGCCAGCACCCCGAGATACGAGCAGGAACACTTCTTCATGCCTGGTGACCTTCGAGATTCTACTTATTCCGGAATCAGTGATCGAACCTCGTATGCCCGAACCTCTGTTGCTTCCACAATTTACGGCAAGAATGCTATTGTGTCTCCAATTCCACAAACCGCGGTCAGAGGCAAGGCTGCTATGGTCAGCGTCAAGTCCAATGGAGGCAGTTCTCCTGGGGATTTGACTCCTCCAGTTCCCAGTGTTGATTATGGCAAATTTGGCGCCAATGGACCACCAAGCCCGGCTTTCAGTGTCGGTTCAACCTTCTTGAACAATGCCAATACTGCCACGCAAGTCAGACCACAAGTGATTCGGGTTGGAAGCAGTCTCAAGAATTCCGAGTCCGCCAACTCCGTTTCCGAGGATGAGCAAGATGCTCACCGAAGCCTTCTACCTCGTGAATCGAATGCCATCACCATTATCGACGACACCCCAACGGTTGAACAAGGCCCTTTTAGTGACCCACCTACAGCTCGCCACGAGAGCAGTACCAGTCTCAGTGCTGTCATCGAAGAGGCAACCCGCAAAGCACAGACTGGTATTTTGGGCAAGGACAGCACTCCGTTTGGAGATGAACATGAGGTTAAAGAATGATGAGTGATTAGATATAGCGGGTATCACTGAGTGATGACCCGCCTCCCTGCCTGGCTTGAGCGCCGGTTGCAAGGGCACGACTTTCAAGGATTCTTTTTGTTTATATTCAAAACACTTCTTCAAGCAATTAGGGCGGCGTATGTAGGGAGACTGGTGATATTCCCAAGGACTCTTGTTATATGATGGGGGAGAACTTCTGACCACCGGTTGATTCCCATAGATGAATCAATACTTTCCTGGCAGTATGCACTTCCAGCTGTGACATCTCTTCGGTGCCTACTTCCATCCAGCCTGTTTCATATTCACTATATATATTAGGCAATTAGGATTGCTGCTGCCGAAGTCCTTTTCAAAGTTGAGAGCTGGTTACCCTTCTGAATCTCTCAATTCTCTCATCCTACACATTACTTACTGACGAAGATTCCTGAATAGCAAGACCTTCGATTTCTGTCTTGATGTCTTCAATATTTGAATAATTTTCACCTCTGGCTTCCTCACTTTTTGACATCTCTCCACTCAGCGTACTGCACGACTGTTGAGAGCTCACAATTTGCTGGGTACGTATTATAGTGTGTACCCACTTGACCTTTCTCAAGTCGAGTAAAAGAATTTCATGGCCAAATTAATGGTCGTTGTGGTGCGTCCTGATATCTACCATGAAGACCTTCGTGGTATATCTTCACATTGATGAAAAAGCTCGAGTCCACAAATATCTCTCCGTCGCTGCGGCTAAGTGAACACTGATTCAAGCAGAGTGATATCAACTGTAGTTCTTCACACCAAAATTTGTGAGGCTGTTTGCTATATTCTCTCACGCGGCGTGCAAACAAGCTCCTGTTCGAATTCCAATCTAATTCGGGATGAACGGCCCCTCGGGATATCAATCTACAGCTGATTGATCATCAAGCCGAGCCAACTCGAGCCACAGTTCAAATGCATGCCGAACACCCCACCCGTTCCAACCTCGATGACTTCGTGCTACCTATGATCGTGAAGATCCGGGGAAGTTCCAAGATTCCATGTCAAGATGCTCCGACACACGCATCCATTTGACAGCCACAGAGCCCAACCACCCTCTTCTCCGGGCAATTGCTGCCTGATGAGACATATAAAACCCCTGGGTTCGGTGCTCGACGGGACGAATGCACCCCAAGTTTGTCGATATTAGCCGTCAGCGAGTTATTGGAGGAAGGGGAATCGAAAATACTATGTGTGCCTGAATGAGCGTTTTACAGTGGAAGTGCCAAACCCCCGATTTTTTTGCCTCTTTCTCCATCTTTCGAGATGCAGCTGTTTCTATATCTATCTCATCTCTCACTGGCCCACCTATTTCCGTCCGATACCTCCACGTTACAGGTGTCATTGTTTACCTTCATCTATATTCGTCCTCAGCATGGCACGTGACATCTATCTTTGCATCTAGATCCATGGACAACAGTTGAGATCTTCGGGGCCTCGTCCTGTGTCTGTCGAGCCAGTCCAGGACGGTGGACTGGGGCTTTCCACTACTTCCAATTCCACTTCCGCCAAGCGGATTCTCTTTGGGGGCGCTCCTGGCTGCTTTAACCTGCTGCATATTAGTGCCAGACCGCAAGCGAGAACCAATGCTGGTTGATGCAGCACGAGGGATGGAAGTACTCGTGGTACTGTCGACTGTATCGCATCCGAAAACCAACAAACTCAAGCACATTCTCTCCACCGGCTGCTTTTCACTGAAAATATTTTCTCCTTCCCGCGCTCACTGTCGTCGCTATACCTGCCTATATCGCTAACATTAGACGCTCTCTCACTCTCTCTCTGCCTTTCCGCGTCTGGACTTCTTCCCCACCAAACCAACCCACTAGAACTGCTAGGTACTCATCAACTGCTTGACCCTTCCCACTTCCGATAATTGCCGCCAGCTCGAGCTCAGATCTGCATCGTCGCCTGCAAAAAAGTCTGAGCAATTGTTGCGCACTACTGGCAAGAAGACCCTCGAGTGCTTCATCCAGAAGTCCAAGCTGCCAGACCAAGAACTGCCACTCCCACCAGGCGGCCACAGCCAGCACCAGCTATCGGCACCTCTCCTATCGTGACCGACAAAGTCTCTCCACAACGAAAGTCCGAGCTTCGTTGCCAAAAAAGCCCAGAACCAAATCTCCACTGCAGATCGAGCTTCTCTACCGAATAGTGTTGATTTCTACTTTGACGGTTTCTCTCCTCTCAGCCGAGTCTCTGCGATTTCATCTGCGGCTGTCCACTTCTGTTTGACGCCCGCACGCCTTCATAACAACCCTCATCATGGCGGGCAAGATGGTGCTGTACAAGTTGGTGGTGCTGGGAGATGGAGGCGTTGGGAAGACAGCTCTGACTATACAACTGACCTTACAACACTTTGTTGAGACGGTAAGGAATCTCCAGAATCGCCCATGATCTCGTCTCCTCTCTCTGTTCTGATCCCAATGTTCGAAACCGTATGCTTACTTTTTCTTGCAGTACGATCCCACCATCGAGGACTCGTACAGAAAGCAAGTGGTGATAGATGGGCAGTCATGCATGCTGGAAGTCCTCGATACTGCTGGACAGGAAGAATACACAGCTTTGAGAGACCAATGGATCCGTGACGGAGAAGGATTTGTTCTGGTCTACAGCATTTCCTCGAGATCGTCTTTCACTCGAATTCAACGGTTTCACAATCAAATCCAACGGGTGAAAGAGTCATCAGCATCTTCGCCCTCATATCCAGGATCTCCCATATCCTCCGCAGCACCTACTGCGCCTGTTCCTATAATGCTTGTTGGAAACAAGAGTGATAGAGTCACAGAGCGGGAGGTCTCTACACAAGAAGGACACGCATTGGCACGAGAGTTGGGATGCGAATTTGTGGAGGCATCAGCCAAGAACTGCATCAATGTTGAAAAGGCATTCTACGATGTTGTACGACAGCTGCGCCGCCAACGCATGCAGAACAATGTCAGGGCAATGTCAGGGGCATCGAAAGGGACAAGAATGGGGACTGGCGAAATGGGACCACGTCGAGACGATTCTCGAACTTACCGCGACAAAGGCAAGAGCAGAGACAAAAGATGCACCATATTATGAGGCAGCAGCCTAATGGGCCGAGTCAAGAGGTGAGAGTGTGGCTCCGGAGGCTTGCATGAAAAGCACGACGATATTTTGGGAGAAGTCTTGTGAAATCTACTTAGATCTATGACCTCACAGTATCTCACCGCGTCATCTACGACCCTTTCTTCGTCCTTCACAGCGTTCGAATTTCAAACCGACTCGGCGGCGAACGGAGTACCAAAAAGAGGCATAAGGCGTATTCATGAATCGACGGCACATGGAATTCTCAATCGACACAAAGACGCTCGATCGGCTGGGGAACAGAAGTTTCATGCGTTCGAGGCAAGCGGGATTGGTGTCTCTGGCGCGTATTATATTTCGGAACGTTGTCTTGAGAGCTCTCAGTTCGAGTTTCAAACTTTTCTTCCGCCTATACTTCTGAAGGTCCATATTCTGGTAGCGAAGGGACGGGTTGATGGATGCTCAGATGGAACGCTAGGTACGGGCTGGGAAAGGTGTGTAGGGTAGCATAGAACCGTAGAATGAATGCAAGAAAGAGAAGGCACTTCTCGTCCCAGTATACTGTCTTGTGTCCGGCTACACCATGCATGCGAGGAATTCAACCCATTACTTCCACGACTTGCCCACCACATAGATACATCCGTAGTTTTGGAATAACTTAGATTACTCGCTTCATCTTTCCATTACCAAATCCATACGAGGACGCCGGCGTCACTTATCAGACCTTCATAACACTTGCCTCTTTTACAACCCAAGGATCTAAACTGGAACTTTTCTAGAACGTGCCCCCCATGGAATGAAACCTTCCAAAATCCACTCAAGAAAATGTCGCTGCCCCCACACTGCGTCACCTTCCCCTATCCCTCGCTCGCCTTAGCGAGAGCGTTCGAGGCGGTCACCGCTGCATGCCAATGCGTCTCCACCATCAAACATGCTTGCTGACACCAAGCACCAGCCTCGATAGTCGATAGTCAGGAGCCACCACTGATACTAAGCTGGTAATGATAAAAGATGCCTGGGACAGAGATAGGGCCTACGGCAAGGCTGGCTGGCGTTGCTGGCGAGGGTACGCAGCGGGGAGGTGCATCCACCTTCCCCAAAGCCACTCGGCGCCGGGACGGAAGCGCAGACCCAAGCAGAGGAACGCAGTTGCGCATGCTTTGCGGTCACTGGTAACGGATCAAGAACTCGACACCCGTGTACGGTGAACATGGCAGTTGGAAGGCAAAAAGAGACGTGCCCTGGGGTTCGCACACTAGAAGGATCCGTGGCTGGGGTTGAAGGCTGAGTCGTTTCCTAAGTTGTTTCTTGATTCTGAATCCCGACTTTCTGAGACAAAGGCAAGCAAGCAACAACATTCGTTGACGGTGACATTTGCAGACACGTGCTGGGCCAGTTTTGACTTTTTGCATTCCAGAGAGAAACGTGGGTTTTGAAATCGCAAGTTGTAATAAAAAGACCGTTATTTGATAACGATAAAAAGAGTCTGAGAGTCGGTGAAGAAGCACTGCCAATGCAAAAAAGGGATTCGTACAACCTACCTTTTTTGTGTGCGGTGTGTGTTTGAAGAAATGTTTTAGTCTTGGAGATCGGGACACGTGCTCTCCCCGTGCTCTATTTTTCTCCGTGGTGGGATCAAACTTGAAGGAATATGGACGTAGAGAAGACGACCTACCTGCTTTCGGCATCTTTGCACGTTCTCGAGATCTCGTACGGTAGAGATAGGTTCGGCACAATCGAGCCCCGTCCAGGGCGGCGAGATGGTAACGGCACGGCCCATGGCCAGGATAAGCGTTTAGAGAACGGCCCTTGATGCCGTGAATCAGGCCTGGAGAGCATCCCAGAACGGCCCTTGATACCATGAATCAGGCCTGGAAAGCATCCCAGAACGGCCTTGCTGTACGTAATGGCGGTGACCAGCGTTGCATGACGTGCGGCATGGCCGAATTTTGGGGATTGAATATCGATATGAGGTATCATAGGCACGGCTATATGTTTGACAGCCTGGGCTCGTTAATAAGTCCGGATCCTAAGCCCGGGGTGAAAATGAATGGTGTGCAAACTTGGTGTTGATGACGATGACGATGCCAATGTTTGAGCGGAGGAAGACGACAAGTTCCGTCCAAAGGAGGGGCATTATTCCAACTTGGTAATTGGCTCTTTCGGTAAGTCAGAGTGGGAGATACAAGTACACGAGTACTTTCCATAACTGGTACGGAATAATATGTAAAGTCTCAAGCTTGACTCTTGTTAGCGGACGGCTTGCTATTCCCCGGAAACGGATCCTCACGGCAGCGGCACAGACGTGCCTTAAGGCTTATCTTATGATATCAAGCGCACCATGCTATGTTGGAAGTACGGCGAGAGAGTCCAAGGCGCTAGCATTGGCGCGGAGAAGCAGATTTGAGGTGCTGTGGTGGGGGGGACGATCATGCGAAGGAGGAAGTAGGAAAGAATTGGAACTTGGAAGGAGTGGCGTGTAGAAGGACGTAGATCATTTGAAGCAATAATTTCCCAACATGAATGCTTTAATAGAGTTCAGGAATGTTCAACTGCTTACAGCCTCATGTCATATCAGAAGCTCTCATGTACCTTCGTGTCTACTTTCTATGTCGAGAGGCAATAACCATTGGAAGTGATGTGGAGGAGGTGTTTTGCTATGCATCGGAGCATGTATAAAGGGTCCAAAGAGAAGTGGTCCCAGCCAATCACATATATGCATTTAGGTACATGAGCGGGTGCGGTTCGCAAGTATTGCCAGGTTGTTCTACTTGCTGCGAGATCGAGATAGGTTCTGGGTGAAAAGGCACAAGGTGTCTGATGCATGGGCCGAACTGTACCCACTCTTGACATTTCGGCCCTTCGGGAGACCATAGCATGTGTTCTAATGCCGCATTGCCCAGTTCAACACTCCCGTAAAAGATACTTTAGCAAGAGCGGTATACACGTTCCTTTGGTTCTTCAAGATTCGATCCTTGAGTCGTCGTTGAAGTCCGTTCCTAAGAGGTACAGTAACAGAGCGGGGAAAGCCGAGGTATCTATGCCAAACTAAGAGGACATCACTCCCTCCTTCACATCTCGATCGATCCTCAACTTCCAGATACTTCCATCTGGCCATCATTGTCAACAAAAGAACCGAAGTCTCAGATGAGCCATCATCCAGACCTTATCCATCTGATACTCTAGATAATTGCAGCCACGCCTGTCATCCCACAATAGGCTTCCAATTGTTAACCCCTTTAACGCAGAGAGAAAAGGCAAAGAGATCCTCGATATCCTCGCTTGTTTTCTCTCTGCACAAGCGCAAACCATGCATGATCAAAGCAGCATCCCTCATGCCATTTTTGAATTCTCAGTGGCGCTAAAGCACCTCCTGCATGCCCGAGTGGCAGGCCAGTAGCCAGGCTGCAGAGCTAGTCTGCCACGTGATGTGGCTTTCCACTTCGGGAAACTTTAATGATTCGGCCTTTTGCTCCCTTCTTCGCTATGTATATAAACACAATTGTTGCCGACCTGTCGGTTTTGCTTCTTCTGCTGTTATTCTTGCTCAAGTATGGTACTTGGAAGTGGTGGCGGGCAGTCCCGTACGGAGGTAGTCTCGTCATCCTGACCCTATCATCCTCTCGAGAGCCGAGAGTGGCTCTTGTGTAACCACCGAGTGCGGCATCTTATGGCCTGCTACGTAAGTGGTGTTTCAAGCGCATGGTGGCAAGATGCGAAATGCAAAGGAAACGGGACGGCAGTAAGCTGTACCTCCGGAGACACGACGCATGCGGGACCAAGAAGGCTGAAGAAAGTCTCCATCTCGCCGAATGAGGGCCGAGAATATTTCTCCTAGCTGAAGCCCCCATTGCTTGTTTATTTCTTTCCTTGGGTTTTCCCCGAAAGGCATAAGTTCTGGCCTTGATTTTATATCTTCTTGACCGCGGTGAGAAAGTCGGTGAAGACGGAGAGGAGCAGTCATTCCTTACTTTGACTGATCAGTATGAGTAGCCGACGAGGCTGACTACTGTCATCGGCAACTGAGTCGCATCCCGGTCCGATTGACATTTATATGCGGCATCCCGCTCCTGAGTTTATATTCAAAGGCAGCCACCACGGCGTATGCCACTCTGTCCAGTGCATTGGCCTGGAACCGACTTGGCCGACCGCCAAATTTGAAGTGACAGCTCCGTTCGGCGACGAGTAATTGGAACGAGTCCGAGAAGACGAGAAGAGAAAAGAGCCGTACCATGAGGACGGCTGCAGCTTGTGGCATCCATGTTTTCATTTGTATTCCCAGTCTACCGGATCTGATTTCTCCCTCTGAATCTGCGTTATCTTGTGTATTGTTTTGAAACCCTTGCCATGCTGTTACCCAGCACGACGCACGTTTCCAAGATGCTGTTGTCATACCGCGTCTTGCATTGTCAGTACTACCGGCATGCCAGCATCCAACCACCTGACAGGACAACTTCATCCGCTTGTGCACCCCAAGCCAGTTGAGCTCGCATCAGGTAGGGAATTGAGAACCGAAGTGTGAAGCTGTGACAGATGCCACATCTTGTATTGCCATATGCCATGCCGTTGTACAACGTTTCGGTCCGCTTTCGTGAATGTTGTGCTAGAGTGGCCGCATTTAGTCGCCGACCACTTTCTATTATCATTGGGAGATTCTTGAAATCAACCTAGTATGATCAGATCATCTGATCATGAATGCAATGGCCCAGTAACGCGCAGTCTACTTGCAAATCATCATCTTTAAATGCTCATATCCATCAGTCGAGTCACGTTGCCTGATAACTCCACCTTCGGATAGTCCACATCCGAAGAAGATAGTCGCAATTCGTAGCTGATGAATGACGGCCACTGTTAGCTTGGAGGTATCTGTCTGAGACCGCCGGAAGGTACTGCGACACATTCATCTCAAGCTACGGTACTCCGTGTCTAATAATGATGAGCTCCAGACTTGGAAATACAATTAGCAGACCTGTAACCTCATGAGACAAAGAGAGGTCATACCGAAGGAATGATCTCACAGGTAGATGTCCACAGGTAATCTCCTTCAGACTCGAGCGGCAACACTCCTCGAAGCAGCAGACATGCGACCGCCCAAATGGGTAGCAAGTCAAAGAGTATCCCACGTCCGCCGACTTCCTTACCGCTTGAGTGTTATTGCGAGTAAGAATGTAAACCTTTGCTCGCCGTACATGTGGCGGTCTGTCTTTTAGTTGAAGTATCTCAAGTTTCTGAGTACCTTAAGTTTCCGAGTATCTTCTATTTCTAAGTATCACAAGTCTATAAGAATCAGATTTTATGATATTAACCAACTTGAAACCACGATACAGCGAGTACGATTTAAAGACTTGCGTTCAGTTTACGTACTCAAAGCAGTCTTTAACTGTTAGCTTTTCTCGTCCACCGTCACAACACTCATCTCAAGCAGACAAAATCGGCAAAGCCTGCTCGTACTCCGTACATCATCTTCCTTCTATCATCCCCCCATTCTTCAAAAAACGAAAGACCAAGTCGCTGAATAATTTGGCAGAGTCAATGAGTAACATTGCTGTCGAAAGGCGGTATTCAAAGAGGCGGGATGCCTTGGCTCCATAAGTACAGAATCATGCGACAGAATTTCATCAGAGTGAACACCACTTATATTCCAGTGCGGTAATAACAGCTGGCAAAGCCAATATTGAAAGGCAGTGGCCACTTATTCCTGGCACATTTTCTCAACCAGCGGCAACCCATCTCAATATCAAACAGCAGCAGACTTCAGCTACTCACGCCAAGTTAGAATAGAAGAACAAGAGCGATGCCAAATATTAATAACAAAACGAAAGTGAGTTTCAGACGTCATTCTTTCCTAGATTTCAAGCTGAATCTAATAATACTTTCCTGGCCGACTTTGAACGTGGCTGAATTGCTACTGGAGGCGATGAGTTGCTGGGGAGTTGTTAAAGAGGCGCCATCAAGTCAAGTCGGGAAGCAAAGTTGATAAAGTCCAGCACGGCACAGCGAGCGGTAAATGCAAAGTACTCCCAATCATCCCAAGGTGGAAGAAATGAAAGCGGTCTCGAAAGTCAGAGGTAGAATGAAAGTGATTATTTTAATCTTACATCAAAATGTCCCAAATTTCGAGCTGAATCCAATGGTGGCATTTTATCGTCTTTGGAGGAAGTTAGGTGTCTGCCAAAGGCGGTAAACTGTAAAGCGGTTAAACTGTAAGACCGAACCTCGTAGTTTAGAGACTTGGAAGCTGAGGACAGGAATGACTATCATGAGCGAGTCGGTACTATGTATGGAAACGAACAGGAGCGACAGTATCTTGGATGGCAGAAGAGCGGTATTCGGTTATTGCAATGTGCTGCACATGTACTGTATTGAAAGATTTAGAATATACCTAAGGCGATTCTGGACCACTGACAACGCATTACTTGATTTTCTTTGGGTCTCAAGTCGACCTCCTGCCTGAGGCAACTCGAGTCCCAATTTTATTAACCAAAATGCTTTTCAAATGAAACGCAAATCCTTTCTTCATCCAAAAGCCAAAACCCAATGCTAGCATCTAATACATGACACACAAATACAAAGCAAAATGACGCAGTGTCCAAGGAAAAGATTCACGAAGATGAGGGACCAGGACGGCCGCCCTCAGGCTGATTGATATCAGCGACTCGGCCGCCTCCCTCTTCGATGTCGACTGGATGCTTGTCCAGACTCTCGAACCACTGGATCACGCTGCCAATTAAGAAACACCAGGAGCCCCAGAATGTGGCGAGAGAGCCTTGGTAAACGCAGCCACTGTTGGCGGCAGCGAAGCCCAGGGCGCCGCAGAGTGTGAAGCCGATGCCCTGGTGAGAGTTTAGTTTGAAATATCAGACAAGGTGATTGAGCTTGATGGGTAGGCTTGAGTTCACTTATCCTGCCTCGCTTTATGGTCAAGGTAGACGGAGTAGGAATCGACCCCCTTCTCTAGCTCGCTTAAAGGACCACAGGAAACGAAAAAGAAAAAGAACGAGGACACTTACTCCTATCAGATTCCACACCCCAATGTGCCACCCCAACACTTTCGGTGCAGGTAGGTACCACTTTTCTTGCGTTTCAAGCATGAACAAAGTGCCTGATACAATGAAGCCAGTTCCGCCGATGACTTGAGGAAGCCAGTAAGCACCATTTTGAGCGGCGGTGGAGGTGAGCATGTTGTAGATGGGTGGAAGAGCTGTGAAGCCACTAATCCACTATGCAATATGTCAGCATCGATATTCAGACTAATTGATACTCAGAATAAGCGAAGTTATCTGGAAGTTCAAGTGAGGGGTTTTCAGTGAGATCTGAGATCATCTGACGTGCGTCAAATCTCTGCAAATTGGTACCTGCAGCCACCATGAGATTCACCGAGTGCCACGGTGGCATTGCATCATCGCTGAATCTTCAGGTACAGTTTAATGGAATGAGGGCTTTTCCAACGAAACGGCTAGCATCAACCACCGAATAGCAGGGTTGATTTGAGGACATCTCCGCGGACCAGGGTCTCAGACATTGGCTGAGCCTCAGACGGGTATCATAGCGGAGAAGCTCATTCAAAAAGCTCACCTAGGACTTTTCTAAAGTCTCTTAAGGCAGCATCGTTGAAAGTCTTGAATAATTCCGAGGTTTCAAAGTATCTCGGAGACGTAAAAGTCTTTGGGGTACAGGGAGAACCCAGACTTACGAAGATAGTAGCTCCAGCCGTCTGGAAGGAGCACGCAAGAAAACCAATCTCCTTGAGATAGTGAGTCTTCAACTCATACCACGAAGGCCACCACGTCCAAGTTCTTGCATTGTGGGAGGTTGGATCGGTTCGAGGCTCCATATGTGAATCGAGGGAAGGTTTGCCTGCGCAATTCCATCAGTCTACCAATTTTGTAGAAATGAAATGATTCAAACCTTCCACAGCTTTCCCCTTGCCAACCAAATTGCCCTTGTTCCGATGATGGTGCGTACACCCATCCGGCTTCAACCTGATTAGGCCATTTTCCTCGAGCACCTCCTCCAACGCCCAGCCAAAGCAGTCCGTGCGATTCTCGTTCACTGCCTCGATCATGAGCAATATACTTCCGAACTCGAAGATCGTGGCACCGATGAACGCTGTGATACCTCCCGCATTCGCAATTTCCCCAGGGAACTCGGTAGAAGGATCTTGAAGTGGCAGCCAGACGAAGAAAGAATTGATAACCCAGACGACGGATCCGAATGTGAAGACTGTGGCGACGAGGTAGGAGACGTCCCAGTACGGGTATGTACTGAACATGAGCCAGATGCCGTGCATAGTTGCGCGGAATGTTGAGGTTGAAGGAGGAGTCAGGTACTTGGGTTTGTCTGGGCTGGAACGGACGATGATTGCGTGTCTTCCTGTTTATACATCAGCTACTGCTCGATGTCTGCAGCTCCTGGAAGAAGTCTGGGGCAACTTTAGAGAAAGAGAAGCTCACCCTTTCGATTGTCTCTCGATCTATACAAACGATGCACCTCATCAGCACTCACCTCACCCTTCTGCTTGGAGGGCCCAACGCCCCGGACCTTCTCTCCCTCTTCATCTCCATTCCCAGACGGGTCCTTATTACCCAACTCATCCTGGCTCTCCTCTCCTCGCTCCGGATTCTGCCAATTTAGTGCATACTTCTTCTTCGTAGGATTGAGGAAGCCGAAGGGACCATACTGCTCAATAGGTTGTTGGTGATGGCGCGAAGTAAACATCGTTCCCAATTCAGCCAGAAGCGTGCAACTTCTGGCAGATTAAACAATTGTGGTTTTGGAAGCAGTGATAGGCAAAGCCTAATGTGTGGGTCGTTCCGAAAATGCACAGAGTATGAGACGATTTTGCTTTGTGTTGAGATGGTCTATTCGATGTCTTGGCTGATGACGAAACGCGAAGCCAAGATTTGGAGTGCAGAAGGCTTGGTAGGGGTCTGTGGGGTAGCGAGGAAGCCAAGTTAGGAGTGCCCGGCATCACGCGGCAATAAGGTTGATGAGATTTAAGGTCATCAATACAATTGTCATTTCTGCATACCATTCGCATTCACAGATTATTGCCAGTGCACACATTTCAGTAAAAGCTTCTTTCTTACTATTTATTGGGATTTGGGACGCCTTTTGTCAGATATTGATCCCTAACATGTCTTCTAAGTATGATATCACAGCTTCTCCACCAAAGGCACTGACCTTTGATGTCTTTGGGACAGTGGTGAATTGGAGGAGCACAGTAGTAACTGCACTTATTCACGGTGCAGCGGATAAATTATCTTCGTCCTCCAAATCTGCTGACATACCTCCCGAGGTCCGCGCCCGTCTCTCTAAGCTCACGGATGAAGACTGGGCTCGGTTTGCTCAAGAATGGAGGGACAGCTACAAAGAATTTGTGAAGAACTTTGTCCCAGGGAAAACTGAGTGGAGAGATATTGATACTCATCATCATCTAAGTCTCATCGACTTGTTGAAGAAATGGCAGCTAGAGGGTCTGTACACCAAGGATGAGATCGAAGACCTGTCCCGGATATGGCACTTCCTTGATCCATGGAAAGATTCACCCTCAGGGCTTCACAAGCTTGCTTCAAGGTTCATCACCTCCACACTATCAAACGGCAATCCCGCACTATTGAAAGACCTCGACGAGCACGGGTGTCTCGGCTTCAAGAAGTTGCAATCATCAGTAGACTTCAAGGCCTACAAACCGCATCCAAGCGTGTACAATGGCGCAGCCGAGGCCATGGGCCTGAAGCCAGAGGACGTAGCCATGGTGGCTGCTCACCTCAGTGATCTGAAGGCGGCGCGGGGATGCGGTTTCAGAACTATCTATGTTGGGCGACCAGGTGAAGAGGACTGGAAAATTGAGGAGGAGAGGTACAAGGAGGCGAAGACCTGGGTCGACATGTTGGTTACACAAGAAGAGGATGGGTTCCTAGAAGTCGCAAGACGGTTTGGGATCGAGTGAACGCGGAGATCAAACCTAGTGTGTGGACGGAGAAAATGTGATAAGGTACATACTCGAAGTGAAGGACCTATTTAAAGAGACAATAGATGTCAAGTCGATGTTGTACATGAGTTCCAAGCTACACATGAAGTAAGAGATGAAGATCATCTCATAAATTGAGTTCACATGAGGAATTTTCAGTTCATTCTAAACGAAGGTCGAGTCAGCTATGAGATGGTCGGCCCTACGTAAATTATCCTTGTCAATGGTACATGTACGCTCTGACGGGGTATTACTTCTTTCGTACTCGCACATGAGTTCGTCAAAACGCAATTGAGGCTCCTCGGAAGATTCAGAGCATTGATGCCAAGCCCACGGTACATAAGGCTATTTTCAACTCAAGGTCCGTCTGTTTTATTGAGCCTTAAGGGGAAAAGTTTCCGCTGAACTCCTGCGGCATGTGGAAAGGGAGTCGGTTAGAGAATTTGTAATATCATATTCATATTAATTATCAGGGTTCCCAGGAGCAAAACCATGCTGGTGGTGGGGTTCCCGAACGATTGTGAATGCTAATCTCGGAAACCCGGAGGTGGCTTATTCTCCCGAAAAAGGGGTCAGGGGCGCCGGGCTGGCTGAATCTCCGGCAGTCGACTTCGTGAATCGAGAATCATGAGTCTCGCAAGTCTGCTACCGGGTCATTGCTTGAGGTCTTTGATCATGACGATGGATGAGATGGTCGATGGTGCAGGTCAGAATCGTCCGCAGTAGTGTCGTGAGATCAGAGCAGGGAAAAGATAATGAAGTTGGGGAAATCATGTATGGTGGGATGTAACTGTGCGTGTGCAGCAAAGAGACCGGCAATAATACCGATGAAAAGTCACAAGGCGCACGGGATAAGTGGCACAGATGTGGCTCGAAGAGTTGGATGCTACATATTGCGACTGCAGCATGCAAGAATGCCGAATCCGTGATCTGAAGGAGCCCTGAGGGTTTCTCATGAGCTGATTGATGTGCTTTGATGTCGGATTTCATGTAGTGAGTCCCCAGTACGCGAGCAGATAATCGAGATGATGTGGCTGAGTTACGAAGATAAGACTCCATCGGAGGAACTCAATGTAACTTTTCTTGACGAAGGTTAAGTCCAGACCTTTGGAGGGTGTGCCAGTGACAGAGGGATCACGCCTTCTGGGTTTGGGAAGACAACGGCTCGGAGATTTTCTTGCCTATTACTATAGTCGCGTGTAGAGTTCAAACACGGGACACCGCACGCAATGGATTCTCGCGACTCACTGCAACTCCGTCACACTCATGCTCTATCACTATCACATTCCAATTCACACCCGAAGTCAATTACATGGTTTCCATTGATGGCCCTCATACTTCCGTCCACCAGCCACAGGTGATGCATGTCCCAGTCACAAGCAGACGGCATAAGAATGGCATATTTTACGGAGCATTTGCTAATCTTGAGCCTTGTCCGCTGCAAGGTGGAAGACTACAGCACATCGAAGAGTCGAAGAGTCGAAGACCCAACGTTCGAGAACTCTAGCCTGATGACTGCACGTGATGATCAACCGTCAAGTGTTGCAAGCCAAAGTCTGTCAAAGTTGAGACTCAGGAGCAGCCTGCGACCATGGCTTTTGCTAGAGAACCCCAAATTTGTGCATGACCCCAACACACGTCTCTAGCCGTCTCCCAGCTGGACGGCTTTGCAGCTAATTCCTGCGCCGTTGATCCTCAGTGGGAAGCTAACTGTCGCGTACAATCTCAGGGCCGTCCCGGTGTTCCCCGTCAAAGGATGGCGGCCCTTTGAAACAGAGGCGTGGGAAGGCTGGGAGCTAGATTAGCGTAGGAAGGAAGGGCGGCGCTGATGTTGGGAGGGGAGCGAATGTTGGACTTGGAGGGAGCTCGATATTTACGAGTACGCACCTTCTACGTCCCTTTTACGCACCTCCTGGATATGCACAAAATCCGAACGTCTGCTCGAAAGTTCATGCCACAGCATCGCAACCCCCCTGGAGTTTCTGGAGTTTCTTTCAAGCTAATACCCATCATCTAAATACGATTCCTGCGAAGAGCAACCTTCTCTTCAAATGCTGCCGCTTTTCGTCGCGGCCGATCAACGCGTCGCTAATCCAAATTTCCTCAGCTCCAACCAGTCCTCGCGTCCCTCCCCACCAAAATCTATTTCCTTTTTTTTTAAGCTTTTTGCTCGATTAGTACACCGTTCGGCTAGCCTCGCTGGATTAGGAATCTAGCCCACATAATTCTCCTACTGTAGTACGACTAACTGCCAGCACTACTTTGCTGGTCCGAGATGCCGCCTGGGCCATCTGATGATCTTATGAACCATCCGATGCAACAAGTCACCACCTTGGCAAAGGGTTGCAATTCATCAACTTCTGACATTTGAGATTGCTGCCCAATTAAAAATCAAGCATTATTTAAGAATGCCTCACAGCCTGTTATTTCAGCGAAATCTGGCTGCTGGAAAAGACTGATTGGTGGCCCACGGGAAAGGATTCTACTTCCTACAGGCCCAAATATTTCCAGGTTATCAGTCCGTGCGCCTCTCGTAGATTCTACACCAGCAAGAGATACTAGCCAATGAACCTTCAGGATTTGGGGCATTATTGCTAGATCAGGTTTAAATAGATCTTAGAAGCGCGGACATCGAACTGGAGATATTTGGGCCTGTACGAAGTAGATCAACCAGTGGAATCACCTTCGTTTACACACCTCACCCACGCCGTTGGGCCAGGGTCATCGGCTTCCATCCGAAGCCTGGTAATGTCTCTTGGGGATGACTGAGAACCATTCGGATAAGTTACGAAGTCATTTCTCAGACGCAACACCGCGTATCCGCCCCGAGGAACTACCTCTGCGGTCGCATGTCTGGTCAGCAAATGTTGGAGGCCCATCAGAGACCTCAGTGCAGCGATAGTACTCGAATCATTGCTTCGTCTGGGATCAGGCTCGCATCGGCATCCAAATTGCCTATTTCTGCATTGCCAGCCTTTGTAGCTGCGACGGTGCTGTGCAGTTGCAGAAGGGAATCAGTGCACCGGCGTGCATACGCAGGCCTGGCTCAGTCTCAAATCTGCCATTCAGGCCTTGCCTGGCCTGGCCCGGCTAGTCAGTACGCAAGCGAAGTTCAGGTGCCAAATCCACTCCGGACGGCGGTGCTAGAGTGCAAGAAGTTAGGCTGCTGCGACCCTGGAAAGCCATCACAGGCTCAACACAGGCACCGCCAAGCCGAAAGCCAGGACGCCAGAGAGAACCCGTCTCCACCACCGAACTCCAAGATCCAACGCCTTAATCAAACTTCACCCACTAACACTTGAACACCCACTACAGCCCCCGGTAAATTGACCCCCGCCAGCGTCCTGTCTCCGCCCCTGTTCCTTGGAACTACCTGGAACCCCTTTAACTTAATCTGGCCGTCGCGGTATGCCGCCCACGAGAGCAAGAGGAAAGTCCGCAGTGGGGACATGAGTCTGTGTGAAATCCTCACACGGCCCCGATCTTCACTGCTTCATTTTGTTTCCTCAATTCCAGTCTCGTACCGTTGAACGCGTTTCCTCTTCCTTTTTGCCTGTTTTCTGTCGCATTTTGTACTGTGAAACGAGGCCAGCGACATCAATTGGTCTACGAACTTGTGTCCAAGACCCAGACGAACACGGACAGCTTGAGCCAGTCTTAGACGAACTGCTCCGTCATAACTTCTGTTACTTTTTTTTGACGAACGCGAATTTGATATACGGGTAAGCAGGACTGCGTGCTTTCCAAACATGCCGTACCACCGCTTGTGCGAGTCTGGTCGAGTTACTCAGTTACCCCAGCTCCTTCCATGCATGCCGAAGGTACACGAAAGTCACCTCGAAACAATGGCTAACTGGTGTCCTGGTCAGTGAACCACGAGAGACACGAACAACGAGCTTGTTTTGCGCCGCACATTCGCCCGTTCCTATCGCGTTACCCATATTGCTATTTGTGTTGTCTCAATTCGAGTCCACAGAGCCAGCCTTCGCATCTCCTCAGACGCGCCAGTTCTGCAGTAGAGTAAGGGACTCGAATCGACATGAATGACGAGAGACGGTCATAATTATTCCACCGTCACGTCTAGAGAGGCTTGCTAGAAGAAATATTTGGACATGAAAGATTTTTTGGGGCTCTCGAAACCATCTGCATTATCATTTATGCCTTAGATGTTCATGTCTTGAAAAGGTAGGCTAAGCCTCGTTCATGGTCAAAGTACTCCTGTGTTCCCCAATTTTTTGTTTCTACAGAATCTCTTCCCTTGAAAATTCAGCTGATGTATGGATAGTCTTGTGTTCTGACGACCAGTCGGATTATTTTCGAATTTTCATAGAAGGTTCTTTTTTGGTCCCCAGTATATACCTGGTGTGTTACCTTAAAGCAAACCCCGCGATGTTCATGGTATCCTGGACTTCCTAAAACTTATTACTAACTTATGTCTAAGCGTTGCTTAAGCCATTGCTTTCGTTTTAAAACACGAATTCGACTTCTCAACTGCCGAAGAATCAAAGTTCCTCCAAAACTGTTCGGGTCGAATCTCCAAGGATCAGACGCAACTTCGGACCATAACAGACACCAATTGATTCGCGGTGAACCTAGTTTCTTACATAACAAAAACACGCGATCCTCATCGATGTCGAGTGCGTGAGAGGCACTGGTCCGAAAGGCGGGTACATCCTTTCTGGACGGTGATCTTCAGCCTCCAGAATGACTGCGTGGGAAACAGAAGATGAGTATGCCTCGGCTGCTCAAGCTTCTCTGCCAACTCCCACGGACACACCCTACAGAACTCCATCTCGGGGTTCACGACGGTCCTCTCGACAAAAATCCACCTCTCCAGGACCGTCCTCGTCACCTCCTCCTCTGCCAAATGGAGATAGAAATAAGCGTGGATCTACGGATATGGCGAATGACGAGAGGTAGGGTTCATTGGTAATTGATTGGTAGAATGCCCTACTGACTTCAGCAGCATTTCCATATTAGATCCTCGGAGGTTCACACCAACACTTCATGCTAACTTAGTATCTGAGATCCTCGCCCTTCGAAGAGACCAAGAAGAGAAAACAAAAACGATCGAGAACCTGGAAGCGGCCCTCCATGAGACGAGGGGAGAACAAGAGCAGTTGGAAGTGACTCTGGTGGCTACTGCCAAGGAAAGCCGCTCACTCAAGCGTCAATTGGCCTTACTGGAAGGTGGAACCTCGTCAGCTCTCTCCGAACTTGCTAGAGAGCGTGATGAGGCTATCGACACTACCACGGAGACCAAGAAGCGCTTGGAAGCGGTCCAGAAGAAGCTTCGTAGCCAGGAAGAGGACTCTGACCGCGTTCATGAGCAGTGGGCGAGGGACAAGGACAATTGGGAAGCAGAAAAGAGGAAATTTGAGCACAAAGTCCATGTAGCAGAAAATCGACTGAAGACGGTCCTGGATGAAGTTGCTGCGTACCAGGCCAGTCACCAGAATGGCCAGCATGAGAGCGAGCTGGAGGAGGTGTCCCGGGATCCTGTCGGTAAGCACGCGGGCAGTGAAACTGGGAGCATACGGACAATGAGCATGACGAACAGCATTCGATTTTCGATGCTGAATGGGCCCAATGGTTATGGCGGAACGAAGCCCAATGGCGTGAGCTTGGCAGATGAGTTGGACTTCGATGATGATGACGAGCCGCAAACAGATCACGACGGGCGCGAGAGCGTTCTATCTGTATTCCATAAAAGGAACCAGAGCCGCGAGAGCATGATGGCGAAGCAGCACCGACGGAATCAGAGCGTTGAAAGCCTGATGGCGCAGGGCCACCGCCCAGGTAGCGTTGCGAGAGGTAGAATGCTGGCCAACCAAGCAGTCGTGGAACGACTTGAGGGCGGCATTCAGGAGGATGACGAGACCGTACCACCTGTGAAGATTGAGTATGTCGATACTGGTATTCAATACTCACCTCCGCCATCACCCAAGCTGCCAAAGGCTGGAATTGTTTCCGTCGTTGAGATCTTGCCAATCAACGGAACACCATCTCCAAAGGTTGAACGCCAATATATTGAAGTTGCACCTCGCGAATGGGAAGTTGAAGCTAACCAGCGGAGAAAGCGCGTCCATGCGAGCCCGCCGTTGATAATTGAGCCTCCCACGAATGGTATGGTTTCTGCAGCATCGCAGACTTTAGAAGATCCTCTCAGTCCTCCAAGGACTCCTGTATCACCAACCAGAGCTCCTCCACCATCTCCTGCGAATGACCATGTTCGCGAAATGATCTCAATCTCGACGCAAACGGATGCTCCTCCCGTGCTGCAGTCACCCAAACGAGCCGCACCTCCTCCCCCGATCCCGATTCCATCCATTCAGCTACACCCGCCCAATTCCGCTCCTGCTACACCCCATGAACCACTCCTTCCCCAGCATTCCAAGGATGCCGGTGTCCAGGTTTCCATGCAGGTACCCGTCCCGACGAGGTCAATCTCCGTACAAACGGAAGAGATTAGGGTCGCTCAGCGACTCAACTTGTTGCCACCACATCTTCAGCCCTCTGCAATAAGTTCAAAACCCCCGTCTCCTGAACCAACAGCAGAGGAAAGCAAAAGATTCTCTCCTGTACCAGGTAATTTACCACCTCGAAATCCTCGACGAATGACGAGTCGCCAAAGCCTTGAGCAAGAAGTTCCTTCGTCTCCACCCCAGATCCCCGCATCCGAGACTCGAGATGCCTATCCTGGTAACAACGATGACGGACCTATCTCGAAAGACAAGGGGTCCATACGACGCCCGCAGAGGATCAGTAGTTTGTTTGCAGGTTTCGACAATGTTAGTTCTGACGACGCGGACGACTTCGCTGATGCAGACATGAGCGACAACGACTACAGAACTGCGCTTTCTGCACCAAAGCCTCCACCTACTTCGCATAGGACTAGCAAGCGCATTCCATCTGGGCCAACATCTGTTCCTGAAAATGTAGAGCTTTCCGAGGTCTCGAAACCATTCTCCAGAAAGAGAAGCAAGAGGCGAATGGCAAACGATAGCAATGACACAAATGGCGAGCACACTCTACCAGAGGTCCAAGCACTCCTGTCACGAGCTAGTTCCAACACCGCAGTTCGTCAACTTGACAAGCCGTTGACACTTGTCACAAACAATAAGCCTAGCACCATGCGCCGAGCTGCACTGATCCAGAGTGGCGTCGCTGCCCATCAGGGCCGCGCTCGAAGCCCCAGTCTACCGGAGCCGGTCAAAGAGCCTCCTTTCCCAATCCCCACTCGAGCGAGCTCGAGAAGACCACCGATCAGCGCCAGTGCTCCCGGCGACGGCAACAGAAGCCCAACTTGGGGGCGTGGTTCAGGCAGAGGTCATTACCGCGCGAACAGCATTCGAAAAGTTAGATCTGCTACTGCCCTTCCTCGAGGTGGTCGCAGCTATCGACGACACGGCAGTCGATCACCGCCTCCAATGTCTGCTTCCACAGAGGCACCCGAAAGCCCTCAACTGCCACCAATGCCCAACAATGAGATCACCACGCCGCGGTATATGAAGGAGACTGGAAGTAGCCGCCACAAGGCACATCACAGGCAGCAGCCGTCGGCGAATACAGCCAACACGGCTCATACTACCAATACTCAAGCCTCAGTGGCAAGCTCGAACCAGGCAACTGGCGTTGTTGACGCGATTGCTCAGACAATGGTTGGTGAATGGATGTTCAAGTATGTTCGAAGACGCAAGTCGTTTGGCGTTGCCGAGTCAAACGGTATGGAAGGTGATGGTGCGAATGGCGTTCGTCACAAACGCTGGGTCTGGCTCGCTCCTTACGAGAGAGCGGTGATGTGGAGCAGCAAGCAACCTACATCCGGATCCGCCCTCATGGGCAAGACCGGTCGAAAGCGTAAGTTATTTCTCACTTTATCCTCTTCTCACGTGGTAACAGATGCAGTAACCATCCAATCCGTCCTTGATGTCAAGGACGACAACCCACCACCCAAAGGCTCACCACCCCTCTTCAACCGCTCAATCTTGATCCTCACCCCAGCCCGCGCCCTCAAATTCACTGCCGTGAATGCCGAGCGGCATTACATCTGGCTCACCGCGCTCTCTTTCCTCGCCCACTCATCCCAATCTGTCCCGGAAATCGTGCAAGCACCTCTCCCTATCCCGCCTGCAGTCCCCGACTTCGAGATACCCCGTCCAGCTAAGCTCCGCAAAAACGGCATCCGGGACTCCATACGCGTCGCCAAAGGCAAGACCTCAGCCGCGCGTTACGGCCCAACAAGTGTGAATTCTTCACAAATAGACCAAAGCATCAGAGAAGAGCAATCTTTCTACTCTTCTCGAACAGATCCACACTCCCACCACCCAGACATTGCAGCCGATCCGCCCATCGTGCCGCGATTCTCAGACCGTGGACCGTACGTCGGAGATCGAGGAGGCAGTATCCCACCGCCCATGCCTCTTCCTACTCACGGCCGCAAACGCTCCAACACCGGTGGTCGGGTACCACCCCCGCTGTCGTTCCGCGGCTTCTCTGGACCCGCGGGAACTGGAGGCGGCAGCAGTTCGGGCCACGGTTCGGGCCATGCGCCGACGTCCAGTACTGCCGGCCTCTCGGTCGGCACCACTGGTTCGTCCGATATCTACCAATCGAACCCGCCATCTTCCATCTCAGGCGGTGGTGGCTACCAAATGTCGGCCTCGGGCCGCTCCTCAATCCGCACCTCTGACGCGAGTGGACGTCCGGGGGCTGTGGTCAACAATTTCTTTGACGCCGTCGGCACTGTTCGAATGGAAGCCTTCATATCCCCGCTAGGTATGTCGAGATTTGACGATTACCCTGATGAGCAAGATGAGATGGAGTTTGTGGGGATGAGTCACCAGAGGAAAAGGAGTAGGGATGGCAGGAGAAGGAGGAGCAGGAATAGAGACAGCTATTATGGGAGTAGGGGACGGCCAAGTGATGAGTATTATGGAGGCAGTAAGACGGCCGGAGAGGAGGAGTATGGGCAGTATGATGGGAGCGGGAATGGGTATGATCCGTTTCGCGGATTTTGACCTGCCTCAACCCAGTCCACTTGGTGTCGGAGTGAAAGGTGTTGGGTGTGAATAGGTGTATTTGGTTCTGGCGTTAACACGGACGAAATGGCTCGCGCCTGGTCGTTGCTTGCTTTCTTCCCTTTCTTATTGGGCTTTGCTTTCTCGGATGGTACTGGTGCGAGGGGACAGGATTGGAGTAATGTATATGTCTGTCTGTATACTGTGGGCCGGACACCAACGCCGTCTCTCATTTCAGCACTTGATCTGTCGATCGCACAAGTTTCCTTGTCTCTGGTGAATGTGGATATGGGAGGAAGGTATTTTCTAATTCGTGATATTGGGTATTATCGGCAGCGTTGATACCCGGGTTTTGGTGGCTGGAGGATTGGTGTATGTGCGTTGTGTTGAGCTTTTGGCCATGTATAAAAGTCAAAGGTTGAATGAATGGATATTGTTCTTGAAGCTGTTGGTCTTGGTTTTTATTCATGTGAAGAATGACATGGTGATGTGAGCACAGGAGCTCCGTTTCATGCTGGTTCATTCAATGCAATATGTGGGTGGTGCTATGGTCCGGGCCGAGTGGCCGGATGGAAATGGTATTTGATGTGGTGATACAGTCGAAGATGTAGCAAGTGCCCACTTAACAGATTCTTGCGTGTATATTATTACTATGTGACCAGACTATTCCTTTTTTTTTTTTTTATAAAAAAAAAAAAA
>AYLM01000694.1:0-27582 GCA_001625345.1 Cairneyella variabilis
CACTCCTTCCCCCCCTTCTACACCCGCCAACCCAACACCTCCACCCACCACGCGCAACTGCAAAAATGGTCCAGTCTAATCCTGTCCTACTGCCGGCATCATAAACTATACAAGCTCTCCTTAAGTGATTCCCTGGATTCAGATCTTTTCTGGAATAAGCGGGTCGGGAAAAGGTTATCGAGGGACGATGCGAAAGAAGTAGTCGAGTTCATGATAAAAGAAGGACGTGCGGAATGGGTAGGTGGGACAAAAGGAGGTGATGGAGGAGGCGTATTCTGGGTCTGGTGGCGCACGGTCGAGGAGTGGGCGGGGGTTATCGCGGAGTGGGTGGATGAGACGGCACAGAAAAATACGGTGTTGACGCTTTATGAATTGACGGAGAGTGAGGCGACTTTGGGGCAAGGTACTGCCTTTCTGTCCTCCTTTTTCCTTTCTGCTCCCAGGTTCCGAGCCCAAGCGGTGTGCTCATGTGTTGACGATGAATATAGATTTCCATGGCATGGACCCCGAACTCCTGCAAAAGGCTCTCAGTATACTGGTCAAGAGGGGGAAGGCACAAGTCTTTGGGCAGGAGGATCAGCAGGGTGTCAAGTTCTTTTAGATTTCATTTGGGCAGCGGTGTATCACATGCATTGGGAAGGCGTTCATGGAAATGCATTTATTTGCATTTACGTTTCATTCCTTGTTTGCATGCTAGCAGACCATTATCATGAACCCCGAATGGCAGACGCCCTCTTGCTCCGTCCGGTACGGGTATTGCACATGAAAAGCAGCCACCGAAAATTAAAGACTCCCCAACCTCCCATATTGATATTGGAATTACCTCAAACAAGCACACGAAATATTGCTCAGTCCTGAATCTACCTGGAATGTGCGCTCGATTCTGTCAAATTGAGCGTGCTGAACATCTGAACCTCTCACTTGTTCTCAGCGAGATATTTCTTGTCCCACTTGTGTTGCTGAGACATCGCAACGTCCAACAACCAGTCGAGCTCGACGATTCTTGGGGCCATATTTGCATCTTTCGCCATCTGGGTGAATCGTGGCCACAGGTTCCTCTCGGTCGGCTTTTGTCCAGTAATCAGGTATACTGGATCCACTGGGCCCTCATCCTCCTCCGGATCGATCTTCTTGGCGAACGGTTTGCCTCTGAACACAGCGAACATGCCTCCATTAGCCTCCACGATATCCTTGTACGTCTCGGGGCCGTTCTGAACTTCTGGAGTGCAGTAGATCGGAACACAACGAAGTAAGTGTTTCTTGTTAGCCTTCGCACGGGCCACTGCATCTTTCAACTTCAAGCCAAACTTCTTCTCGTTGGCCGGATCCTTGAGGAGAAAATCGTCAACGTTCGGCATCTTGCCTTCCTTGATCGCAGTTTCAATGAATTCCGCAGTAATAATTGTGCAGCAACAGGCCAGAGCACACAGGAATTTCTTTGTTCTGACCATAGATGGAGCGGCAAGATGAGTTGCAGTATTGGGGTCGTGTGTTACCAAGATGCCAAGCTCTCTCAGCTTCCTCTTCTAATTTGTCAGCTTCATATTCACAAATATTCAACGTTGTGCTTACCTTGTCCGCATCCTCCTTGTTCTGGTTGTTAAGCCAGCCCTGGTAACCAGTGATGAGCAGTCGCATTGCAACAGGCTTTCCACCAGTCTTGCGTCTCTTGGGATTTGGGGCATTCTCCTCAGCAGAGAATTCAGCCTCCTCTTCCTCTTCCTCTTCCTCTTCCTGCTTGGTGACGGGACTTGAGCTGCGCTCGGTTGCTCTCTCCTTGTCAATCTTATTCAGTGCTCTCTCGCCGCCCCAGACAGAGCCCTTCCGCTTCTTTTCCTTCTCGTAGAGTGCAATATCACCGGCCAGGCCATGTAGCTTGGAAACAGCCTTGTCTTTGGCCCTGCGACTTCCGGTCGAGGAAGGTGTATCATTCTCCTTGCCAGCACTAATACGGCGGTTAGGAGCTGGGGTGGTGACATTTCCAAGTGAAGCACGCTTTCGTGGTCGTGGAGCCTTCTTCTCTGCATCCTCTTCCTCCTCATCGTCCTGATTGCCCATGACAGCGTCTCCGTCCGAGTGCCGTAGCTTTCGTGAACTTGGTGCGTTGCGATCCTTCTCATGCATGGCCTTTCGCTTCGAGGGCATGGGTGACGCAGGGTCGCCCGGGCTTAGTGTAGGATCCTTTGGGAAATATAGCTCCTCAAGGATGAGAGGGTCGAATTGTGTTTGTCCAATAATCTCTCCCAAATTAGTTCGTGGAGGGAAGTGAGTGTATCGAGGATCAGTGAGCTTCTGAATCTCACATTTGGCGTAAGTCTCCTCCAACCACAGATGGTTGACCATCTCAATATTCCAATCTTTAGCGGCATCACACTTTTCGCTTGATTTTCGTGCTGTGATCAAATGTGTGTTATCCTGCTTCATGCTCTTCGTAAATTCACCTCCAGCTGCAATGACCATACTCTCGAGATAAGTGCGTGCCTCTCCTCCATAGTTGGACATTGTGATACGGAAGTTCTTGAATCCGGGTATGCCATCGTGAGGTATCGGATAGTGTAGCAGTCTGCGAAGTGGTGAGGTCCACTCATTGTGAGTGATCAAATGGTACAGCCAAGACAAATTGCCAACATCTATGCCAGCACGAGAGGCGAAGACATAATCTCTACCATCACGCCAGTGGCAGACAAACATGTCGGCGTTATGAATGGAGGTACACATAGATCCGCCACCCCTAGTGATCAGATCCTCGAGAACCTTGCGCATCCGATTTCCAAGCTGAAGATCCTGAGAAATCATGACCTTTCTGCCCACGAAAACAGTCAATTTGCGAGCTGGGGAGTCAGCGAGAAGAGGTAAAGATTCGGGACGTGGGACACAAGCGCCCTGGATGCTCTCACTTTCAGGCATGGGAATATTGTCCTCCGGTCTATGAGTAAAGATCTCGGGATCAGGAAGGGTATATGGTTTTTCATCAATACGCTTGCCCAGCTTCAAGCAGTCATCGAACCTGAGAAATATCAGCTTGCGTTCATGGCTCTACTTCAAGGTTACATACCAATGAGGCAAGACAATCTTGCATCTGAGTCCCTTTTCTCTAGCCATCCGACATTTTTCATCATCCAAAGTAAGCGCACAGATGTGCGTGACCAATTTTGACAAGGAATTGCTCTCGACGCCACCCATAGCAAGGACAGCACCGATGATCGCATCTTTATCGCCTTGAGGGAGATCCCCTGCGCAACTGATGGTCATATCAGAGAATATAAGTCTCTCGTCGGGGCTGTATGGCCGGACCGGAGCCTCCTTATTTCTGGAAAGCGACGATCCAATCCATTCAGGCTTTACTACAGACCGCATATGTATTCGTGCCGCGGCGTACTGCGGAAAGTCGCTGGTTTTGGAGATGATGTGCGTAACTTCGCCTACATCAATGGGTTTATCGAGGTCTGCGACGGTTCCGGCATGGTCCTCCAGAGTCTTCGCCAGCTGTTGCACGAGGTCAGCGACTTGTATCACGAGCGAGGCTGGGGCAAACATACCTCTTCAGCGTAACTCTTTGGGAGGTCTCGATTGATGACAAAACCAAAGACGCATCGCGCAAATATGGGGCTTCCACTTGCGGTAACCATGTTTTCGTCGTTGATCAGAACGTTGTGGGCATCCCACACAGGTATCAATGGTGGAGGGTGTTGGTGGGATTGATTGAGACGTTCTGGGGCGTGTTGATTTGACGCGTCGCGCTAAAACGACAGGGGTCAACGCCAAGTCACGTGCCTATTGCCCTTAGTTCTAGGTCTCGAAGAGAGATGCTGAAGTACGAGAGATGCTCAAGTAGGAATGGCCGTGAAAGCGAGGACTCCCTCAAAGTCAGCAAGATCACACATAAGTTTGCTGTGTAGCAAATTTCAGGCAGACATTTTTGCTTTTGTGAGGGGTCGAATCCATGCCTCCCGACGCGGTGGACAAAAAAGCAGCAGTATATCCGAAAATATCTCTCCGGGCAAGGAATCTTTTGAGTCCACCACTTCTCTGCTTCTAAATATCTCATAATTCAAAGATCTTTTGGAGAGTGAGAGTCTTGTATTCAGTGCCGCTTTTTCTGTCCATCGCGACCATGCATTCAATTCTTCCAACTATGCTGCTTTATGCTGCAATCATATACAAGATGATTCAAAAATTTACAATACCTACCCTCTACACCCCGCTCTCTCTATTCTAAGCCGCCGCAGGCACTATCTTCTTTCCCTTAACGTTCTTCCACTCCACGAAGCAAGCAAAGATAGTCGCAATACCTCCCACGGCGATGGGAATCACATATGCCTGCTTCAAGGCAGCCATATATGCCATCAGAACTCCCGGAAGTTGAGCGGCTGTGACGACTTTTCTAATGTATGCTGCTCCCGCATTAATGACTGTTTCGGCATCCACACCAGGTGCGTCTAATGGGAGGTTGTCCTTAAGGCCATTGGCGAAGATATTTTGAGCAACGGAGATTGCAATTGCGCCACCGAGGGAGTTGAAGAAGATGGCGATTGCATTGCCAGTGGGCATGTCTTTCGAATTGAGAACAACTTGGATAGCTATGAACGGAACTATGGGCTTCCGTCAGTAAAATTCTGCTACTATTCAGGACGGGACATACTTTGAACGCCGGCTCCAGCGCCGAAACCACTCATCAGTTGAAACCCAATCCAGTTCTTTGTAGGTGAATCAATCCGCAGGGTGTAGACCAGTCCGGCACCAGCAGTGAATACTGCGGCACCACCAATCATGAACGGTTTGTACCATCCCAATGTCGTTATCAACCCGCCAATAACTATGGACGAGAAGATGATGGATGCTAGGTATGGTATCGTCCGAATACCAGATCCTTCGGCCGTGGTGCCTTTGACAGCTTGAAAGTAGAAAGGCAAATAGAAGATGTGGGCGTAAAGGCCCATAGACAAGAAGCAGGAGTAGAGACTACTGAATAAGACAGTCTTCTGGAGAAAGATCCTCGGTGGAATGGTAGCTCGATCACCGCGGCGGAACTGCTGGACGATGAAGATGGCGACCAGAATAGCAAATCCGATTAATAAACCCCAGACCTTGGAATCTGTCCAAGCGTATTTGGTTCCTCCCCATTGTAAGGCCAAGAGAAGGCACACAATGGAGCAGATCAAGAAGATAGCGCCGATGATATCAATTTCCAAGATCTTTTGCGTGGTAGTCAAGCCGCTGGACTTCCGCTTGGGAGGCTTGAAAAAGAAGATGACGGCCAAAATTGAGATTACTCCGAAGGGGAGATTGATCTAGGATATTCAGTAATGTACAATGATATATGTTGAAGCTTGGACTTACCCAAAAACACCATCTCCAAGAAACCCGATCCGTGAACACACCACCCAGAAGCGGCCCAACTACTGAGGAGATGCCAAACATGCCCGAAATAGAGGCTATAAAGATAGGTCTCTTAGCCAACGGTACGCTGAAACCAATGATGGTCATCGATCCAGAAAAGAGCGCCGAGGCTCCTGCACCAGCGACTGCACGGCCCACAATGAGCATCACGGAGTTCTTGGCGGCAGCACATAGCACTGATCCGAACTCGAAGAGAACCAAGGCGAAAATGTATGTATATTTGACGTTGAAATAGGTGTAAATGCGTCCAAAAGAAGGTTGTAATGCTGTGGTGGTGAGAAGGTATGCTGATCCATACCACCCCACGTCTCCTAAGGAGTCGAAGACTGAAGTGATTTTGGGAATTGCAGTGGCGATAATTGTATTATCTGGGCATGTCAGACAAAAGTTCAGGTATATAGTGAGTCCAGCGTAGACTGGTGTATAAAACTGTATCGTGTGCTCATGCCAGGGCACAGTAGACCCATGGTCGTACAATCGACGTCATAAAACATCAAAAAAGAATGAAACAAAGTTGTAGGTATGAAAAATTCAGGTGATCTTACCCAAAGCAACAGTAAACGTTGCCATGCAAAGACCGAAGGTCAGAAGACCCAGTTGCAGCTTTCCAGGGAAGACAACCTCATCATCGTCTTCTCCGTCAGATTCCTCAGCGGTCGTCTCACCAGACGTTACTCCCACAGCTGTTGTAACCGCAGATCCACTTTCCTCTACATTGTGATGGCCCTTCTCCTCAATTGTCTTCCCGTGTTCATGATGAGGCGGAGGAAGTGTAGGATGGTGCTTGAAAGCCGTGGCAGCAGTCTCGGCCTTCTCAAGTGCATCTCCCACAAATCCCGCCGCTCCCAGGACAGGAGCAACGTCTGGAATCAACGAAGATCCATGGTGAGGCAAGGAAGGTCTCCTTGACGTTGATTTATGCTTCTCTTCGTCTACTGGCGAGACTGGCGAAGTCTGGGGATCCTCTTCAGCCTTTGTTGCTGGAACGGCACTCTCCGTTGGTGCTGCCGCGGAACGTTCGGATGGCTCTTCTTTCTCTGACATGATTGGGTGGCGAAGCAGATGTGGAATCTCTAAACGCTTGGCAAGTTCCGGCGAGATGCTTTTGTGTTGAAATGCGGGGAACGATTTATGAATTGAAGAAATCCATTCGCAAGATATACAAGAAGAATGAAATGAAGTGACGGCGAAGATAAAAATCACAGACAAGAATAGGACGACCTCAGGAATCTCAGTACCTGCCATGTTTTGTAGGGAACGGGACCTCTCATATCCGACGATTCTAGAAACAACAGCCAATGGTGGGCAGCATAGAATCCGAATACGTTGAAAAGTCGCAATCACCCAATCTCGAGTACGCCTTCTCGTTACCAGGGGCTTGATCTGGACTCAGCGGCGAGGGTGGGTAGCCGAGGGTTGCATGCAAAACCCGAGTACGGCGTGCGTGTGATTGGCTTGAAAGGAAGCAAGAGAACCTGAGATTCACGCCAGGGTACTTTTCCTAGCTTCCAAGTGCAAAAGGCGAAAGATGGTCTGGCACTCCCGAAAACCGAAGCCATGGGCTTGGGCTTTTGTTTCATGCAAATGATACCAATATGTAGCACGAGGCTCATATTTCCAAAGTACATTCGAATTTGAGACATCTCCGTCGTCGAACCTAAGTACTGTAATCCAAAGCACCAAAACCCTAATCATTCGAAATCAAGCCAATACAGTTACACGGAGCTTGTGGGTGGTCAGCCCTGCAACCTGGAACCTAACCCTGTAAGTGCACTTCGAGATCTGAATAGAAGTAATCCAACAACCAACTACCTTGGCAAGACGTGGATTCAAGTGGAACCATACTCCTCGCCACCTAGCAGGCTATTGAGTTCTATAAAGCCAACTTAACCATGCCCCAGCCCTATCATAAGCATCTGACAGTGAATTGTTCCCATAGAACAGCAATGCATCAAAAGCCATCGTCCCAGTGAGCAGTCCAATCACGACCAAATACCCGCCAACTCTCAAGGCATATGACTGTACTTTTTCATATCCTCCAAAGACAAATTGAGAGCACCTTTTGCCAAGACTCCGACTGAAATAGAGACATGTCGCAGTACATATGAATAAGACTAAACCAATGAGTGCAAGCCAGATCGCGTACTCGATTACGATCTCGTGCCATCTTCTGGTCAAACTGTTGGTACCAAAGGCGTCCTTCGCCAGAGGTCCAGCAGGGAAGTCGTATAAAATATCTCCGGTGATCAGAATCGTCATCCCGAAAGTTAGAAGTCCTAATTTCAATACCATTGCCACTTTTTGAGCTCCATGTCCTTAAAACATCGATGGATTTCGGCATCTTCGCCTGCTAGGCTGAGAATAGGGTGTAACTGGCCCCTTCTGTTTTTGTTGTATCTGTTGTGCTCAGGCCTGCAGTAGAGTGTATTCGCTCGGAGTATGGAGATTCTGTATCCTCTTCTAAGAATGATTCAATATCACGATACAAGAGCGGCAGCGGGCTTTGGAAACCCCAGAGATACTTCTAAAGACCTCCTCTGCCAAGGAAAAGGTGGCAGCGCAATGGGTAACACTGCTAGGTATTGTCCAAATCCGCAAAACGCCTCTTCTGGAAGGTGGTAAGCCGTCCATGTCGTTACAAGGCGCAAAGTTCCCACGCCAGTGCTGTCATGACCCAGAACATCTAAGACATAAGTGAGCTACTGTCCAAAAATTTAAACGATTCAAAGCTCCCCAGTGTTCATACATTTGAAGTATACTACTTACTTCTCAGAGCATAGATTCATTGATAGCTTCGATGACCTTGAGCAGAAATAGATCATCGTCATTATTGCAGCTCTCAGGCTATAGAAGTTACGTCGCAGGATGTTGTCACAGGTCTTGACTCTGTCATGGTAGTGACCAATGTACAACTTCAACTTGGTCTTATAATCCCTCCTTATTATTGCCTTAGAGTCAGGATAGCAGGCAATAATGAACCTGCAGATACGAGAACCGTAGTTGCGGATCAAGAACAAAATGGAGATCAGGACGAAGATAATGTTGAAGTGTGATAAGGATCTGCCAGGTTCGCCGTCGTTGAGACAAACACTGCTAATCACTTCTTGGTGGAGTGCCATTGAGAACGAGCATATAGCTGGAACTGCCGAAGAGGCTGCAGAATCCTGAGAATTGTACCCAGACAAAATGTAGCCCGTAGGTCCAATTGCGGAAGGACCAGAACTCCTGTGCAGTCCATGAAGAGAATACGCCAGTAGACTCGCAAGGGCTGTTGGCAAAAGAAGTCTCGTAAGGACAAAAGAGTCATCAGATGAGTGACCGAAGAGAACCAAGCTAGGTTGACCACAATTTGCCAGTGGTACGCAGATAATGAGCAGGGAAGTGGAAATATCCACTGACAAGGATGCTAATACCGGTGACCAGATGTTGACCACTGAACATTAGGACCATGGCTTCGAGTGCTTTGCTCTACCTCTCAGACGGCCCGTCGCGTTCTCCGAAGAGTACAGTCCATATGGAAGCAACACCATCGATGACGGCTCGGTCGACCGGGCTGTCAGTGCTGCTATGATCGTATAAATAGTGGATAATGACCATTGCGTGTGTAATATATGCGATAGCCAGAAAACCTATGATTACCTGGAGTGATTTAGGTTTCATTTGTATTAAAAGAGTGGCTTCTGAGATGTACGCCGATTCCAGCAACCTCTGAATTTGGCTGCAGTTCTTCCCAGCTCATGCAATTGGCTGGTGGGCAAAGTGTGGCCATTGTGTGAGAACGAAGATATATAATGTTTTCCTACCAAAGTATGAGAAAAATATATCTAGTATGGGCTTCCCTCACTGGGAGTTGCTTCAAGGCTTCAAAGAATGCGGCGATGATTTACTGGTCTGATGAAATCCGATGGTATTCCGCTTCGGGCGCCAAAGTGACTGCCATAAGAGACACCAGCTCAAAGACTATTCGAAATGCCATGACAATAATCAAGGCTTCTTGCTGTGATTCGGACTTTCGACATCTGCAGTGCAAGGCTCGTGTGCAGGAAAAGAGGGGTTATGTCTATTCGGCTTCGAGGAAGCGATGCCGTGCAACTCTTTCGCGTGTATCTTCATTCACACAAGCCTTCTCTTGCACTCGCAAGATACCTATGCTGACAAAACATCTGTAAGGAGCCGACCGAACTCCGCAAAAGTCATCCTGGGGCCCTTTGCAGCTATCAAGGAAGTGATATAGTCGGGATGAACGGCACTATCATGCTTTCAATCACTTTGGGAGGTACAGTTGTCCTAGGAAGCAAAAGAATCTAATACAATAGCCCGCACTTCAAATTTTCAAACGATGGGTGAGAATGCCCAGCCACCAAGAAAGGATCGCAGTGCTGCTGATGATGACCGGGTACTCGTACGAGCCATCCGAGATCGAAGCCAATGGCGCGTAAAAGTGAACTATTCAAGCGTCAGTCTCGTTGAGCAGCACATCGAATCTTCAACTTACGGGTGACAGTGAAATTGCTGTTGTCTGCAGGAGGTAGCCGGCTGTGAGAAGCAGCGGCATTAGATATGTGTGACTCCATGACAATCTGACATTGAACTCACTTGCTAGTCCAATTTGCAGGCGGTGGTACATTCGAAGCTTGAATAAGAATCTGGAATGGCCCATCCGTAGCCACCATCAAGTCATACGCTTCAGTAATATTGAGACCCGCTGACCCGTGGTAGCTTCCGCCATAGATGCCGACATTAAAAATAGTAGCATAGACATCTCCTTCCTCTTGAGCAGTGATGTTGAAAGGTGGATTTGCATCAAAGAGGTTGGCCAACAGTTCAAGATCTGCAAGAGCAGTATTGTTTGCAGTCCGATACGGGCTCAAATTTGCCAGCGTGAGAGACCGCGTTAAAATACTATTGCGTGCGATAGGAGTAAGATAAGATGCGTTGACTAGTGATTGCACATACTTGAGGTCGGTGGTATCGTTTTTCAGAAGAACTCGTTCCAGAATGATACTATCGATGGCGGTTGGGTTGATGTATCCTTGGTAAGTGGTAGAGCCATTGCAGGGCACAAATGGCTGTAGGCCCCATTCTGCATTCTCCGTATATCGAAGCATGTAGTTTCCAGCCGTATTATTGTCGACGCTTCCAGGATGGGCAAAATTGTTGCCAAATCTAAATACGATCAACATGTCTTCCTACTGAGGCTCTTGTCCTTGACTTACGGCTCATAAAAAGGAAAATGTCCACTAACAATCGTCTATTGGAGGTATAGTGACTATAACATCGTGTTGAGGCAAGTCAAAAACGGCTGATCCGTAAAGTGTGTCGACTTTTGAGAGAACTACAGTCATAGTCTGAGGAGTGACAAGCTCTGTATTCCGGACAAGATAGTTGACCACTCCTGCCTCTACGAAACCCAATGCCAACTTGGCATAAGCGCAGAGAGGAAGGCCGTACTGCTCTTCGTCAAATCTCGCCTGGCAAAGGACTGAGAGCGGGGAAGGCTTACTTTCAAGGCAAATACCGTAGCGTTGAGAGCACTCATTGTGAATGATTGAGCATCAAATTGGGCGAAGATCGAGGCAAAACTATGTGATGGACTGAGAACCACGACAAACTTGCACTTTTTTATATCACCTATGAATGTATTTTAAACAACAACAACACCACTGACCCCGATCTCCGGGTCTTCGCCACAAGGCTTCGCCCGAGCAGCTTGCTGGATGCAGCATGCTAGATGCAACGAATTGAGGGGAAAGCCACTGGCATTTTCCATCTGCAAGGCTCGGAAACGAAAGAGGAAACCAGTGCGGGACCTGCAGGATTGAGCAAGGTTTACAACGATCATGCCGTAAACCCGCAAGAGCAGACACTGAAAATTTTGAGAGCATCGAATGATGGATTTCTCCCTGAGAACACCCATGTTGAAGAAACTCCGACCAAATGAAAAGTGTCGCAACAATAACGTTTCTCGGCAGCTCGCTGCCGATCAGCTGCAACTTACCCAGCCGTGTTCTTTCGTAATGCATACCAAGTGGATATCTCGAGTTCATACCTTCATAAATATCTCAACTTCATAGATATCTCAAGTTCGTAGATATGTCCAGTTTATGGATATCTCAAATTTATAGAAAGTTAAGGATTTCGTGCTTTGCCCATGCATCACGTAAGACAGCGTCGAGTTAGAGCCGAGGCCGTTTGGTCCTGCTGGCCAAGGCAACCAAACAACTTCAGGCGAGATATGTGACTTTATCGTCTCTTCCACTTAGAGTCGAAAAGTTCTGTTCAGAAGCAAATTGATAGCTCTGGCACGTAATTGACAAGCAGCTGGGTGAGCACGTCCAACACAATGACTGGCAACGTTTCAAAAGAGCTTGGCATCTCAAAATGATGGTCCTGAAACTAGGTACGAAATAGGGAAGTGACTTTGTGCAGAGTTCCCTCTGAGAATGGTACGCTGTTGATCGTGATAAAGTACACGGAAAAGCCCCAGCCCGAATGAACCCCACAATCCGGTAGTATGTCATCATGCTGATTCCCAATTGCCCGCTCCATGATGCTGCTTGCGCCGAATTATTAACCCATATAGCCGCATCATCTTATACAACTCGCTTGACCTACATGTCACTCAGCTACCGGCTCAGAACTCCGAAGCGCTGGGAACTATTCTTGCCTACCTCGAAGAATCTTTTCAGCCACCAGACTTGGAAGATACCTTCGCCAACCAAGACACCCATTTGGAAGATGCTCCACCACTTGACTCGGGCATTTGTGCTTTCGGCAGTGTTTCTATGTGTTCGCTCACGGACAACGATATAGGATTGCTCGTCTTTGACTTGGGCAAGGAGTTCGGAGAGTTGTCGAACTGGTAATGAATTAATTTCTGCACACAAAGCTCAAAAAGTAATCGTACCTTCGGCTTCCAATGGGTCTGATGGCGCCTCAGCTTCGGGAACGTAGACTATGCCGTGGACGTTGAAGGAGACATCTTTGCTTGACGCGGCCCAGTGCTCGTTACTGAAGCAGTATACGAATTTCCCATCATGCATCGCCGTGAAAGAGTGATCTCCATTGGAAACGGATCTCTGGTGTGTCTCGTAACCGCCTGCAGGGTTCTGAATCTGCTCTGAAGTTAGTGATGGCCCAAAAGGGGGTTGCTGCCACAACTTACCCAGAAATCAACGTGTAGATTGCCAGCACTGCCAAACTCTCGATCACCAACTTGGAATGTGACCGTCATTTTATCATCCTTATGAAGCATCTCATGGAAGCATTCCCTGCCATGCGCCGCCAGCTGGATATTGTGGGCCACTGCAGCCCCTAAAAGGCTGCTTGCGGCCAGCAGGATCGAGGAAGTCGAGAATCGCATTTTGAAGTGTACGGATCGAATGGCAATTGCAATCGAGTCCTGCAATAGCACCAAATTGAGCGTGAAGGTATTCGGTCAAGCTTCCTACAATCAACGTGTTGGCAGATCCAAGTTGACAACTTTAAATTCACTTGCGGATCCAAGAACGGTTTAGCGGTATAGCTTTAGCGCCAAATTCTTGCGAAGCACACAAGAAGGACACCTGCACCGGCTCACCAACACCCCATCTTCTCACAATCAACACCTCGCTAATAAACTCACATCTATCTCCGCCCGGTCGTTGTTGACCTTGACGAATTGTAAGATACTATCTACGCCCCATTTCAGCTAGTTTGTGGTGTTCCTGCGGCACTGGTGGCGATCAACTGGGCTGCGCGTGTCTACCTGCTCTAGGATCCAAGATTACAATAGTGCCTTTGTTCAATCATGGCAGCCTATTCATTCTGGGATCCGGAGCGGTAAACATTGAAACACAGGATCTGGCCTTTTATCGGCACCGCATATAACTACCTTGTGCCTTCTTATTCTACACCGCATCCGCTAATCTCCTATTTCTCTCCAGAATCTTTTACGCAAGAGCGAAACAATCTCACCTTCCACTCAACGACAAACCTATCGCAACCATGGGTCTCACATTTTCGAAGCTCTTCGACAGACTCTGGGGCAAGAAGGAGATGAGAATCTTGATGGTTGGTTTGGATGCTGCCGGAAAGACCACAATTCTGTACAAGCTCAAGCTTGGTGAAATCGTCACAACCATTCCCACAATCGGTATGACCACCAGCATGGCATCAGGAGACTTTACCAGGACATGCCACTGATATTTTCTCCAGGCTTCAACGTCGAGACGGTCGAGTACAAGAACATTCAATTCACTGTATGGGATGTTGGTGGACAGGACAAGATCAGACCCCTGTGGAGACATTATTTCCAGAACACCCAAGGCATCATCTTCGTCGTTGATAGCAATGATCGTGATCGTGTTGTTGAGGCTCGGGAGGAACTGCAACGCATGTTGAATGAGGACGAGCTCAGAGATGCTATTCTTTTGGTTTTCGCCAACAAGCAAGATTTGCCAGTCAGTATCTTGCGCCTCGAAACTGGAAATTATACTGAGTCAATTGCAGAATGCCATGAACGCTGCAGAGATCACAGACAAGTTAGGTCTCCACAGCTTGAGACAACGCGCCTGGGTAATGCTCAATATTTTCATAGGTTTTCTCGATTTGCTAATCACCTCCCTAGTACATCCAATCCACCTGTGCTACTTCCGGAGATGGTCTTTACGAAGGTTTGGAGTGGCTTGCAAGCTCTCTCCGAAAGGCTGGTCATCAGTAAATTTGGCGTCCTCTACATCCAACATCCGAGTGTTTTGCAAGTTTCCTCAGAACAATCGAACGTCCATATCTCAACCTCTCCTCCTTATCGGTCACTGGTGCTCCGTCTCTTCAACCATTCTCGTCTCTTCAGCGGTCCACTTCCATGAGAGGCGCAAGGGTGGTTATTGTACGATGAATCTGGCTACTAGGTTTCCCAGAGCTTTTGCATTGCTTTCGCTCTGGAATTCTACAGCGCTTTCTCTTTTTACGTCTTGGCCTCCTGGGACATCCTACATCCGGCCATGCGATCTTGTGTTTCAGCATGGTATAAAAGCAGGCGGTAGATGGAGGATCATGATAGTCTAGTCCGACAATTGATCTCACATTAGAAAATTTCAGCTGCTCGTGTTGATGTGACGGCAGCGGTGAAGCGCAAGGCTGCAGTCTCCGAGAAGAAACAAGTGTTCTTTTATGCATTGTCCCGTGGCAGCTCTTGACGTACTTGGACTTCCCTGTACTTGAAATGTTTGGCCAGATGTGTCAAAACTTCAAGAAGGCAACAATTTAATCCGTTGAAATAATTTTGGATCGTTGATTCAGATACGCGTAGGGTCGCTCGTTTAATTCTGGTGGTGCAGGGTCTCATATCAGATAGCCAGTCAACGGTCCATTCCTGGCAGCCTCGCGGAAGTATCATTGGCATCAGTGATGGTCCTCAAGTCCATCAAAAACATGATCAGCGCCTATCTCGCCAAGTGTTTCGACTGATGATGTGTCATCAAATACCTTCAAACATGATTGCGAGCTTGCCTTCGATCTGCTCCGGCGTATATGTCTTGTTCTTCATCACTCTTTCCCACCTCTTCATTTCTGCGTCTGTTAACAAGCACCGGTTGAAGACGTCGTGCACGGCTTCTTGGTTGACTTTCTCCCCGATGAAGACAAGCTCTTGGCGTCGATCACCCCACGATCCCGAGAAGTCGGTTTCAATGGCTTTCAAGACATCCTGGATATCTGGCCGGTCTTCTGTTCATTCGAAGTCAAATCAATATGCGTCGATAAGTCAGAAAGCATGAAGCAAGACTGACCCGAGTAACTGTACAAAACCAAGAAGCTCCTCCTTGTATAATGAGCATACCTCTTGCTTGGCTCCATTCTCCATGCTGGCTGGGTCTCGTACGAGCCAGAAGAAGCCCTTCGAGCGAAGGAATCCAGCAAAAGCTGGGTGGTCTCTCTTGTTCTGAAGAGTCAACTGCATCACCTCTGTCAGTCCACATAACTTCGGATCAATCTCTTTAGCATATTCTTTCCATTCTGCTCGTCTACCATCTCAAAATCTGAGTCCTTGTCGCTTTGATCATCTACATCTTCCATTCTTCGTCTTCGTCATCTCCATACTCATCATTCTCATCATCGACCTGGCTGACATTCTGCGAGACGATGAAATTATCATGGATAAGATCCCAGAACTCTTCTGATGAAATGGTCGTCTAACACAGTATATGAAGCTCGGGATGCCATACAGTACCTAGCTGCTGTCAATCGCTGAAATCCTACAGTATCAGAGAAACTCACTCTTCAGTCTCCAGCTTCGGAACCACCCTCGACTTCCCGCTAATTTCCATCTGCGTCAATTCGTGTAAACTTCTCAGCCATCCAGCACCAGTTGCAACCTTTTAAAACGAGAACATCCTTATTCCAATAATCTTCTTTACATCAACATTGCTATACTTGGCTTCCAGTACTTTTGCATTGGGGTTCAACTTTTTTTACTAGAGCCAGCACCCGAGCTTTAATCTCAATATCTATCTACAATATCAATCTTATTGACAATTATCACATCAGCAAATGCGACCTGGTCAACCATCAAACCCGTGGTCGTGCGATCGTCATCAGCGATGATATTCTCGGGGCCATAGCGGTCGGACAGGAAACCAGAAGTGGAGAAATTGGCAAAGAGATTGAAGGCATCGACAACTGAGACCGTGGTATCAAGGCGTGCGAGATTGTGCAGTCCTCCAATTTTGGCAATTTTCTGGTCAACTCAGCTTGCAACAACGCATTCTTGAAACTCACATCTCCTTCATAACAGCGGCATCATCATTCTCGTCCACTTCAGCCATCATCCTAGAGAACTCGGCAGTGAAAGTCTCGGTAACTTGCATTGGCTCGCTAATTCGCGTGCTCTCGATAATTACATACTCTACTGCATAGTCCTTGCCAATCTGACGAGCTTCTCGAGCAAGTCCTCAAGGAGTATGCAATAAATGCAGCCATTTTGAGCTGAGTGAACTTCTCCTGAGACTAAGACACGATGTGTTGATGAAGGAAGGAAGCATCGATCTTCAGTGAGGACATGTCTTTACTATGACTGCGATTCTGAGACCTTGTGAGGGAGAGCGCAGTATGTACTCTAGAAGTGTGGTCTTGCCCCTCCCCAGGAAGCCGAAGGAGTGTTACTGGGAGCTGTTGGACCGTGTCGATCGGATAAGTCCTCCGAGTTGGAGGACTCATTCAAGTCGTCGGTTGCGCTTGGCGACATTTTCGTGAAGTACTTTTCAAAGAAAATTATTCAAAATTTTGAAACTGCCCCTTGAGAGAAAAGAATCTCGAAATTTGAAAGGATGTCAAATGTAGCTCTTGTCCCTGGGCCATGAAGTTAGCTATCCAATCTTGACTGCAGTCATCAGGGTATCTTGACATGTCCGCCCACCACCCAACAAGGCACACGCAAACTTGAGGAGCTAATAATGTTCGACGTATTACACAGAGAGTTTAGATAGACACCGAAAGGCCAAAATCACAGGCGCTGGCCTAAGCCTCGAAATTTCTATCATAGAAACCTTGTCGTCCGGCAGCGCCGTCCCATTTGGGAAACTCCAACCAGCACTTGCTGCCGTGTAACACACTCAGTCTCAGTACTCCCAAGGAGCAAAGACATGACAAAAAAAAGTCATCTCCTGGGTATGAAGTTCGAACTCATCAACTTCTGTTCCAGGTACTCAAGAGTAACATTGAGTCAGAGCGCTAGTTGGAAGATTCAACAAGCCGTTTAGCTCTTCTCGAACCTGTTAAAAGTAGGAGTCAGCATCCAGGCCTGAGGTTTGAACCACATCACTGGCATCTGCTCTGACCCCGAAGAGGTTACAGTTGAGGCGTGGAGACAGACACCACTACGGGCCAACCCAGATTTTGTTTGTTGGCAATTTTTAGCTTATTCAAAATTATTAGAGGATTCTGATGAGGGCCGGCTTCTGAGGGAAAGAGCAGCTTCCCTTTTCAGAAGCCTGACATTCCCTGAGGACCTTCGAAATGCCACAAATCTTTTGGGTTGATGAATATATTACATTATTGACTTTAAACTGCCTAAGGGGTGCTGAATTTGTAGTTGTACTTCTCCTTTGCCTCGTCGCACAGCTTCTTCAACTCATCCTCCTTCTGCTTGAACTCCGGCTCCTCCTTCAATCTCCTCTGGTACGCAGCATTGATGATCTGACTCTTAGTTGGAATAGAAGTTCCCTTCTTCACAGCGGGTCTCTCATAGATTCTCGCCCACCACTTCTCCAAGTTCGGGAACTGGGACAAATCAACACCTGAGAAGTACGCAACATTGACCCAGGAGAAGTTGGCGATATCTGCGATGGAATATTTGCCGGCGCCAGGACCCACGAGATAGTCTCGAGACTTGAGCTGAGTATCCAAGACTCCATATAGACGTTCGGTCTCGCCGACATAGCGTTGGGTTGGGTATGGAATTCTCTCCTTTGCAAGTCGGTAGAAGTGGTTGGCTTGCCCTTGCATTGGGCCCTACGATATATATCAGTACGATGTTCAATTCATGATGGGGCTGTGACCTACCAATCCACCGTGTTGCCAAGCCACCCATTGCTCGCATCGGCTCAAATCATCCGGATCTGTGAAAGAGAACTTATGCTCGGGATCGTAATGTCTGGTAAGATATGCCAAGATCGCAGCGCCTTCGAAGACTGAGAAATCGTTGCGGTCGTGATCAACAATTGCTGGGATTCGGCCATTGGGAGAGAACTTTGTGAACCATGGCTCTTTCTGGACATTGGTCCCAATGTTCAAGCTCTGGTAGGTGTAATCCTTCCCGTAAGCAGCCTTCAACTCTTCGAGAAGCATTGAGGCTTTGTGTCCATTGGGCGTACCGAAGGTGAGCAGCTCAATGCCCGATTTGGCAACGAGGCCCTTGGGTTGGTCTGCAGCTAAAGAAGACATGGCGCGTGAGGTACTTGCTGTAGTCTGAATGATGTGCTTGGTGGTTTGGTATATTCTGTTCAAAGGTGATTTGAACATGAAGGCAACGAAGGAAAGGAGCAGAAGGCGAAAGATTAAACGCATATATGTAAATTTCGTGGATGTTACACGATGTGGCTTACACTAGATGAGGTAGTGCGATATGGGGGCAAGGTATTTCCTTCTGCTTTAAACTTACAAAGCTCCTCAAATTGACCACTATTTTGCTTAGGAATCAGTCTGCAGAAAGGTTTCGGAAGGTATGACTTCAAAGGGATAATGTAATGCAGCCTCGGCGATAAGATACACGTAGCCGGAGCCTTTCCCTTTTGGGACATCATGTACCTTTTTGACTTGTACCTTTTGTCATCATTTCTAGAAATCCCATGAGCTTTCTTCAAGATATCTTTCGACGTACAATCGTTTTGAAGTCAAACTTTTGATTTGAGCTCGGAAAAGCAAATTGAAGTTGGAACAGATGAGGCTTGAAAGACCTGGAATCGCTAATCCACCAATTCGCTTAATTGACCAATTTTTTGTATTGAGAAAATGGCTGTTTTTCGCCAAGTAATATTCAATCCTTACCATACTTATAAACTTTTACTATATTAAGCTCTAGAAAATAGAATAAAATAAAATACTTGACTTTTGAACTTAATTGTAACTAGTTATAACTTACTGGACCTAGATATTAGTGTTCTTATATAATTTTAGTACCGATTTCCTAAGATGTAGGAAGTAGGGATTAAATATCGCAACGGCGAGTATGTCACAACCTAGTGGTTTTACAGACTTGGAATATGTTGCAAAAGTGTAGAAGAGTATTAGAAGGATAAATTTAGGTTATTTGGATTATTTGAAAAAAAAATTACGTTGCGAATAATCGCAATATGTGCATTAAATAGTGAAATGGACTGTTGGTGGATTAGTGATTCCAGACCTGATTTTACTAAGCCACCTTGAGTTTTGAGAGTATTATCGTATAAAATGAAGATCTCTGTAGCATGATAGATGCTCATGCAGAGAGAATAGTCAGCAGCCACCAAACAATTGAATATATTACCAGCTTAGTTCGATGTGGATCTCCTAAAATGGCAGTCTCGACTGAAGATATTATGAAGGGCACGTATAGCGGAGCTCCCAAGTAAAGTCATCTAATTTCTATATAAAACAGGCTCTCCAACTTTCGTGGGCAATCAACATTGGCCACAAGAAGCAAGATTGCCCATTGCCAGCAGCAGCCATTTCAAAGTTTCGCACCTTGCTGACTGGTTCCCATGCATTGCAATACAACCGCTATGACACTCAAAACGTCCCAAGGATACATCAAGTGACCTCTGTAGCCATATATGAGAACTTCATCCGACCTTCTAAGGTATTGACGGCAGCATAGTATTCGACAACAAACAGGACATCCGACGACATTTCAAAAGATCAGGGTCGACTTCACTGGGACTTTGTAATATCGCATTGGTAGTGGTTTTCTAGTTGCAGAACGATGATCCTGGAACACATACAACCGCACAACACCATCCTGGGCTCTCAGTGCAAGGACGCCCGCGCCCGGCAACGTGCGCAAAAATCTTGCGCTTTCAAAGGCGATGGTTCTTCCTTTCGAAATCTAAGCTGCCTTATATCCTAGTTGATGGCAGAGCTACAGCGGACGAGAGATCGAATCATAACATTTAGCGAAGGCAGGAGACCTTGACATTGTCTTTTTAATTCACCTGCCCGGTATAAAAGTCATTCACAGTTATTATGGCACGCTCTCTACGTTCCGGAAGCTGGAGGCCCACCACAAATCATCTCGTCTAACTAACAAGAGACCTTCTTCATGTTAATACTGCTGAGAGAGCTTGGTGGGGCAAGAGTGCATTTAGGTTCAACTTTTGTTCCCTCTGCAGAAGCTGGAACTCATTGCAATGGTGTTCATAATGTTGCATAATTACCAGGACTCTGGCTCTAGGTATATAATAAGTACAGAACCACACAGCAATGCTAGCCACACCAAGCAATACTCTTCGTCAATCCGACACCTTCGACCTTACGATCTGATGATATAACGAGTGAGCCAATGGTCTTGAACTGTCAGCGATCTTTAAGCACCTCTTCAAGAAATACTAGAAGGGTGTAGCAACCAGCGATGCAGCTGCACGAACCAGCAATCTCCTAGGGTTGTATCGCCTTCTTGTGGTACTTCTCAATAGCCTCCAGCAGCAGCACAAATCTCCATCTAATCTCACATGGCAGTATGCAAGATTTAACAACAGAAAGAGATTCAACGACAGTCAAAAATCTGACAAAAATAATAGCCCAGATGGACATTGCTTAACATCAGTCACCCAACAAGTCGAAGCTGAGCCGCGGAGGCTTTACAAATTCGGGGTGCAGAGCGTAGCCCGGCCTGCAAGTTCAAGTAAGCACACCTAGAAACTCCCGGCCTGATCCCCAACAATGTGTGGATGCTGTAAGATCATCGGCGTGCTGGGCACTTCCTGCTGTGTCTAGCTGCTAATTTTAGAACGTTCAAATCACCCGAAACTCTCTAGCGAGTGAATATAATCCAACAAATCGCTGCGTAAAGTTGTTAATATCTAGCTGTAGAAAAGGGTACACAGAGAATCTTGAGCTCTCAGTAGTAACCTCCTGGGACACATCTGTGATGAGAGTGCATCCACCAAAGGACGCCTCAGCTCATCAACCAAAGAACCTGTGCACGCTAACATTTGGTAACGACCACCTAAATCGGTTCATATACTCAGGAGTCTTCAAAGGCTACCTCGGATTCTCGTGGATTCAGCCTTGGCAATATTCAGGAATTTGACAGTAGCAAACGATTCAACAACAGCCGCAAAAAGACGACAAGAATAAAAGTTCAGAAGCAGTTCGATACTCATTGAAGTGCATGCACATCTCGGGCGAGGGGCCGAGAGCTGGGATGGCCGAAGAAGTGTAATACCACAACCGTTTCAAGGTAAAAGCATCCCTGTAGATGCCGATGGCTGACCCGCCATTCGTCTTAGAACATTCCGAATCGTTGTGCTTAGCGCTGGAAAGTGTTTCCAACTACCAATATATAGAAAATCCAGATCACTCGAGACTCGCTAAGGGCTTGAAGTGAGTGAACACTGTATCAGGAAAAGCAGTAAAGTGAATGGCGTCCCATCACCTCATTAATTCACTTCTCTTCTTCTTTCGCCCTCATCGCATAGCTACCTTCAATCTTATATCAAGGCTTTGCTGCTCAGAATATTTGCAGGTGACATCGCAAAAGGAAGCTCAGAATCAAAGTAGCAGAACGTTCTCAAAAAAAAGGAATACCCAAGATTGGAACTCCTAGGCTATAGTATGATCAAAGCACATAAGACTCACTTGAGCAGGCGTATCCAGCAGCGTTCCAAACAACAGCGAGAACAGTTTTGACATCGGCGAAGATGTTGACAACAATAGACGAAACGAAAGAAGGGAGATGAGGGTTTCGAATTGAGAGAATGTTGAATGAGTCAAGAAGGTGACGAGATATGTAAGAAATGAAAATAGGGAGTGAAGCTGAGAAGATCGATTCTGATATTCAAGCTTTTCCCAGACAGTACCAGTTCAAGGCGTAGAATGCTGCGGTGACCGCGCTGAAAGAGCCGAGGAAAGATCTTTTAAGACTCGTGCAACCGACTGGAACGGAGGGAATGCAAGGAAGCAAGATACCAAGTGACATCAACTTCGTGCACCCAGATACTAAGGGGCTGTGTTGGAATCATGGCCTCAAAGACCTTCATGATACTTCTATGTAACGGTATTCTCAAACACACAGGCCTCAAACCAAGACCAGCCAGTAAATGTCCTATCCAACCATGGTATCATTCTCAATCCCTCACCAAGTACCCAACCAACGCCTTCCGTGCAATGCAGAACGTGGACCCAACTCCAACAATGCAATGCGTTCTTGAATCACAAGTCCTCTCGCCCAGTCATCAACTCTTTAATGCTCTCCCACAAGCTCTGCGGTTCTGAAAAAGCCTTGAGCTCCTCCTCATCTAATGTGCTAACAAAAGCACGCTTCACGAAGCGGAGCCAGACTTTGTTCTTCTCTTTCTGCTTGTGGTGCTTCTTCTTGTGTTTCTTGTCGCTCTTCTCTACTTCATGCTCATCATCAGAATCATCATCGTCGTCAGAGTCTTCAACTTCCTCTCCGTCGAAATTCTCATCTTCCTCCTCAATGCTATCGCCCTTTCCTGGGTCATACTGACCGATCCTGTGAGCAAGCTTGATGTAGCTTCTTACAGTCAAGTCCTTCAACTTATATACTGGGTCCGTAAACGTGTTGTATTCAACTTGGTATTTGAACGGCTTGGGATGAGGCTTGCTCTTGGGGTGCTTGCCCTTATGCTTGCCACCGCGCCATTTGTCCATGTCCACTTCATCTTCAGAATCGCCCGGAATGACAAAGTCATCGTTGTTAATATGCGTCAAGTTCGCGAAGAATTGAGTATAACCGGTCAAGGTCAAGGGTTGAGGCGAGTAGGCAGGTCCAGGCGGTGATTTCTTCGATGGTGGTGGCGGGACAATCAAATCTGGGTGCTTGGGCTTCCTTGGCTTCTTGCTCTTCTTCTTGGAAATCGATGCTTCATCACTGTCCTGCTCGATATTGTTGCTTGTGGCCTGAGCTGTCTCACTCAACCAATCTATCACTTCAGGCTTCTCTTTCCCTTGCACACTGGCCCACGTCGCTTTCGGGTCCAGACCAGTAATGTTGTACTCCACGATTCGGAGCGTTGGGAAGTAATTCGGCACCAGACTTGGACTGACGAGAGTGACCTGGAATCGCTCGCCATACGGACCACCGATTTTCTTCAACGCCTTATCCTTCTTACTCTTTTTACCCTTCTTTCCCTTTCTCTTCTTTTGAGCCTCCTCGGATTCTTTGATTGCAGCATTCAGATTTGGCAGATCCGACCAGTTCTCTCGTAGCTCTTCGAGATAATCATTGACAGATTCGATACTCATCTCGTCGTCCAGTAGAGTTCGAAAATTTTGAGTTACCGCTTCGTCGTCATTAGCGTAAAGATCAATATCCTTGGTGTCCTGCAGCATAAAATGATCGATGTTCATGTGTCCATAAACACCTCCCACAACCACATCGCGATATTGCTGCAGCCATAGGGTATATTTCTGCCAACAGGTCTCGTCCCATAGCTCTTTGCTTTCTGTTCGAGCAGGCGGAACATGACCGATAAGGATTGCTTTCATGCCACGTTCGCGCATGAACTGCAGTTGGATTCGAAGCCATTCGAAATGCTGGTATCCAGGCTCGGATTTCGTGGCGCAACCGTCGACGGCTGCATTGTTGCTGAAGAAGTAGAGGGTGTTCAAACTGAATACTGCGAGCTTGTTCGGGATGGCTTCAACGTAGTACCAGCCTCCGCGCTCGAATCCATGTCGTTGCTCTTCCGGTATGAAATTGCTCCAAACGTCCGTGTATGTCTTCAGCCACTTGTTCGGCCCCGATTCCAGGATATTGTGTGGAAGGATATCATTGTTTCCGAATGTTGAGATAATCGGGATTGCTAGGCCGTTGTTCGGGTCCTTCTCATCTGCGAACACTTCCACGAACTTTTCTGCAACCCATCTGTTTGTATCAAGGACCTCCTCCTTGCTGCGTGGGATCTTTTCGTCGCTGTCGTGTCGTGCCGAATCTCCGGTCCAGACAACAAAATCGATGTCATCCTTGACATTCTCCGCTATCCACTTGAACGTCGCATTTACCAGGGCGAAGGGAGTATCGCAATCCGACGTTTCGGCACCGTATGTACCTGCAAGGCCTTTTCCCCGATGGCATGCGTCTCCTTCCTCGGTAGACGAATGAATCTGGTAGTACGGATCGGGGTGCAGATCTGGGAGGAAGTTAGCATGACCCAGCGCGATAAGGACGAAAATCAGCCCACCTGTGATGTGCAGGAATTTCCCATGCAGCTGTCGCGATGAGGCTTGATGATGGTGTACAACTGTAAGGTCCTCCAATGGGGCTTGCAGGTTCGACTGCGAAGCGATAGGTGTACCAAATGAATTTTTGAGCAGACACGCTGCAACAATAAACGCGTGCGAACGCATTTTAAATAATCTGAAAAAGAAGAGAAAACTCAGGTAGATCAGAGATATATTGACATGCCCAAACCGACTGCCTGTTCCTGGCAGGAAGCCAGAGCCGCTGACGTTTTTCTTGCTTCGTGGTCGCAACTACCTGGAAGGATCTCCCTGCGGGAACGGGAGCGCGGGAGTTAGTTCTCGACTCGAATATCGAGCAAGAGTATTTATCTTCGACCAGAGCTGAAGGAAAAACTCAGGAAGAAGAGGAAAGGGGTTCACATCTTTACTTATTCCTCAGCATTCCGTATTTCCAGCTCTCAAGGTGTCTCAGCCAGTCCAGCTGCCCACACTTCGCGCCTCTTCATCTGGTTGGGGGTGTCCTCGTTTGGGCCAATCAATATACCCATGATAGGAACGTGTAGGCATTCCGAGTCAGAGTTTCTTTTCCTGGATCTGACACAATCTTGAATGTCGTCACATTTTCTACGACTGTGACACCGGCTCACGCAACACTTCTCTTTGGGGTAGAAAGACTCGTGGGTGGCAGTGGTCAGCATGTGCCTCGTATGCTGTTGGGGCTGGAGTAGTGAGGATACATGTAAACGACTTGGGAAAGGTAATAATTGAGATGAACTTCTCTTGTCATCAGCTTTAGTAAATGCTGCTGTAGAATAGACTGGAATACGAGAAGTTCCTCGGGATTGCCGATTCTGCTTTCCTGGGGATTTATAGGGATTTTCCATGTTGCTTTCTTGCCATTTAAGAATCACGATCTCATGTCACTTGGACATATGGCCCCCACGTCGCCACTCAATAGTCTCCATATTGAGGCCTGGAGCTGACTTCAGCGGTGTTGGGAGGAATCCTGGTCAGAACATCAGAAATTGGGGGAAATAGATAGATTCTAGATAGAACGTGAAGAGCTATGAGAACTTTTGAATTCCTCGAGATGTAAAAATTGTTCTTCGGCTCTGGAAGGTATTGACTTCTTGCACTTGCTTGGCTCTGCCCGCATCAGATCTGCACCAGGAGCTGAGACTGCCACCAAACCATGCACGAACCCAACTTCCACAATCCGGCATAGGTTCGGCGCACTTTATACATCTAGCAGAAAAAACCTGCCAAAAAAAATGTTCGACGCGAGCAGGATTTGAACTGCACGATGTTAGATGTTGCTCATCTACTGCGTCTTGTTGGATTCTTACCCTGCGCCTCCGAACTATGAGGTTTTGTTAACTGGAGTTTCATGTTAAAGATTCAAGACAACTTACGAGAATAGATTTCTAGTCTGTGACTTGTTAGGTGATGCCCTCCTGAACAATCTATGCAACTGACCTATCGCATTCTGACTAGAGTTAGTACTCGTCAGGTATTGGCGAAGAGGTGCTACATACAGACCGCTCTGCCTATGAAGCTGTCAGTATGGGACAAACTCATTCTGGCTGGAGATGCGTACCATCGCGCCTTGGGCTTCCTTGTTGGTGAAAAAAGGCCTTATTTTAGTATATACTCGCTATAAAATTAGCCTCGATAGCATGAAGCACCATTGGACCTCCACACCGTTGTGTGACCCAATCCGCCCCGATGATTTTCTACAGAAAGCGTATAAATTTTGTCTCCATATCGGAATCAATTCCGGATTTATGGTTGAGAACTAAATACACAGATCTACCGTATGTAAATTTTCCGTCCAGGTGCCTGGAAAAATTCCCAGTGGGAAAGTGAAATATCTTGGATAATTGGATCCAATCCCGTACCTAGCTGGCCTGGAACTAATCCGGGAACTCGTCGCTTCGCTACACTGATCTCCCCTGATAGGTGGAGTACCCAAGCGAACAATGCCAAAACTTGAAAATTGGACTCAGAATCACATTGATGTTTCCGGGCTTTAGCCCATAAAGGGGAGTTAAACAATGACACCTTAAATCGGCAACCAAACTTACCCAATCTCTTATCCTCAGTGCCTTCGTTGCTTCTCAACATCACTCCGCTCGCAATTGATTGCGACATTCTACTCAGACCTCTGTCAATTGCAGAGCTCCGGACGTCTCAACCATTATTGGCAGATGACAAAGATGTCTATCCATCTGAGACTCAAGAATTTGAGTATATGTAACACGAGCATTGTGTCAAAGACTGTACCTCGCAAAGTCCCAATCATATCTTTTATCTTCGTCGCCTGACAAGTCAAACTCAAAAATGCACAAAAGCCTTGAAAAAGAGAAGATGTAGACATTCATGGAATGTAACTCTTGAGCTAGATCAATATCATTGAGCCAGTCAAGCAGATCCTCTCCCATTTCGTGTATCCGCTTCACCCTGTTGTTCTTTTTCTTCTTGTCCCAAGACCTGTGACCCGAACTGTAATTCTCAAGAAGGCGGTACAATGGTAGTACCCTCGCCTTCAGATCCGAATCCTTTTCCAAAGTAGTCCGCGCTCCCATGACACAGACAATACAGTCTGCTTGAGCTTGAGCTGTGGTGACTCGCGATGGATCGCCGCCCATGTTGAGGCTCTATAGCGTTCGATACAAGGCAACAATCTCATAGGGTAAGACAGTATCGCCTGGGATCGTTGTCTGGAGGGGTTTGTCGGGTTGTGTGGGATGTCTGGATGGCGATGGTAGAGCCGTTCCTTGGATAGTGAGTTAATACTGTGAGCGATGATGTAGGAATGAAGACTTACGTCTTCAACAGACACTGCTCCTTCACGCGGTCTTGCTCTCACATCCATCAGCACCTTTCCCAGAAGATTTTCTCCCCAGGTAAGCTTGTTTTCTTCTGCGTCATCGAGAGAGTATCCAATTTGCCCATACTCGGTCCTCCTTGTTAATGGCAACAAGGTAGGCATTGCGAGTAGCTAGAAGCTTTTCTTTCATTCCGAATAACTTTGAGAACTTCAAGGTACCTAAGATATTTTGAAGCTTACGTATACATATCCTAGTGTGAAAGAGGAGCTAGGCAGACGGGAGTAGGGGACTGCTACATCGACACCTGTAGGGGAGAATCCTAAGCCGCCAAAGTTACCAGGAAATAAAGTTTTAAAGAACCAAACCAAAATTACTCAAGAATCAAAGTCACTCAAGTATCAAAATTGTTATGAGATTAAATATCGAGCAGATAGTCACGTGATTGTTGAATGTTGGAAAATGCGTAGGGAAA
>AYLM01000696.1:0-17327 GCA_001625345.1 Cairneyella variabilis
GGAATGGGGAATGGGGCTGATGCGTCAATGGGGATGAAAGACAAGAAGTTCTCGATAGCGGGGAAATTGAACTCCCCACTTCCGGACCAACCACTTCTTCTCCACTTCTGGTCCGAGGATGAACGCCCTGAACCCCTTGAACCCTCTTGAACACCCGGACGTTTCCACAACTTCCACCTGGATCATTCCTGGTGCCCCCCTTCTCCCCTTTCCCACCTTCTCCAGATGTCACTCTTTTGTCGTGGGCTCCGCGAAACCCCACGTCAAGTACGGTAGGTTAAATATGCGCTTGGCTCCTCTCCTATTGGTGTCCTGCATAACCATACCCTGTGTAGTCCCTCCGACCCACGCCTGCACTGGGCACTGCCCCACGTTAGGGATACCTTTGCCAAACGAATATGGAGAGCGTTCGGCATTCTAAAACCCATCAAGACCCTGGGGTACAAATGCCTCTAATTGTTACGAGGAAGTGAAGTTATTTAGTCTAGTGTCGAACGCGCTTTTCTCCCGCCAAACGACAGCCCGCAGGTGGAGAGATGATACCTCACGCAGATGTGGCAACAGGCGAAAACGATATCGATTTTCCTGTATTGATAGTGGGAGGAGGTCCAGCCGGACTTGTTCTGGCTCATATGCTCACAGAGTTAGGAAGTAAGAACCTCCGAAGGAGGCAGATTCTTTTCCGCTAATACTTCCAGTCAAATCCCTCATCATCGAACGGTACTCAGTCCGGCTTGCAGCACCAAAAGCTCATGTACTTTCTCCTAGAACCTTAGAAATATGCCGCCAGTTTGATCTCGATGTCAATGAAATGAGAAAGCTTGGCTCGCCACGAGAAGATGGTTTCTGGACCAATTTTGTCACCAGTCTGACGGGACAATTCGTTGGTGCTTTCCCGTTCGAACGGATGGACCCGGAGGTCCTTGAGCTTACTCCAACGGTATGCGTCCTTGGAAATGTGATGCCTCTCGGGCTAATGATCTTGTGGTAGATGGTCCACAATATTCCGCAACCAACATTCGAGGAGTTCGTTGCGAAGCGCATCCTCCAAGACGGCGTGGTAGAAATTAGAAAGAACCACTCCTTCGTGAGCTGTGAGCAGGTAAGTGCTTTCAGATGTATGGGTTATCAACCGTACTAAAGTTGGACAAGCTTGGTGACACTGTTTTCACAACCGTGGAAGATCGAGGTGTCGGGAAAACATACAAAATTCGGTCCAGACACGTTGTGGGATGTGACGGTGCTAAGAGCAAAGTACGAGAGAACCTTAAAGTCAAGAGTGAAGGAGAGTCGACATGTAAGTATATTACCCACTCTTCATTACCACATTTGCTAACTTCTCACTGGACGACACCATGATGACAATCCACTTTAATGCGGATCTGCGTCCTGTAATCGGCAAACAGACGGGCACTCTATACTGGATAATGGATCCTGAAGTCTCTGGATTCATTATCGGGTACGACCTCGGCGGTAATCAAGTGATTATCTGCAACTTCGATCCCGAAAAGCATCCAGTGGAGAGCTGGGATGAAGCTCACGCTCGAAACGTGGTGACAGCCGCGATTGGAAAGCCTATCCCATTTGATCTTCTCAGCTGGAGACCTTGGGTCATGAGTAGACAAGTCGCTGAGCAGTACAATATTGGAAATGTGTTCCTGTAAGTATCCACCCTCTGCTGAATTGATGCACGAGCTCATAAAATGCCAGAGCTGGAGATGCAGCACACTCCTTCCCTCCAACTGGAGGGCTTGGTCTAAATTCTGGCCTTGCTGACGTTCACAATCTTGCATATAAGCTTGCTTCTATCCATCAGGGATGGGGTGGCCCAGCGCTTCTTAGCACGTATCAAACGGACCGCCGTCAAGTCGCACTCGTCAACTCATCGCAAAGCGTCAAGAACGGAAAGCAGATCTTTGGACTCTTGAAAACACTCGGCACTACCGACAAAGACATTGAAGTTGCAAAGAAGAATCTCTACCAGCGGATTACTGATCCCAAGTCTCGAACGGAGATTATGAAAGGAATTGAAGCTCAACGCGAACACTTTTGCAACATCGGCTTGCATATCGGGTACATTTACGGAGACGAGGAAATACCTGCGACGGCTTCCCTTTATACGCCTTCATACCGTGCCGGGGCGAGACTGCCTCATGCTTGGCTCATCAAAGCACCTTCCATGACGTGTCTGCGTCAGCTTCCTCCAGTAGACAATTCTTACGTCTGGGAATTCTCGGAAGCGGATGTGGCGCGCAGGCAATATTCGACACTCGACCTCTGTGCTGTCAACGCATTCACGTTCATCTTCTCTTCAGACTTTACCGCTCATTGGTCAAGCCTGCTTTCCGAGCTACGTACTCAAGCTCCAAAGGCATTGAAGATCAATGCCGCTGTATTGGGCTGCGACTTTGAACTGGTGCCTGGTGGTCGGAGAAATGAGTGGGTCATGGGACTGCAGCTTGAGCACGGCGCGGCTGTGTTGGTGCGACCAGATCAGCATATCTTGAACTGTTATTACTCTAAGGAAACCATGATGGAAGAAGTTAAGAGTGATTTGATTGGCCATTTAGGGGTCGAGTGGTGATGAGGAGGGGTCTCAAGTGGGAAGTGTTTCAATTTTGTGCTGCTCTCAGTCTTCTACATTTACACTAGAATCACTTCAATGATCCCAGCTTGTATATTTTTCTCGGTTGCATTACCTTCATTATGAAAGACAGCTCCTCAGAGAGTAGAATTTCAAACCAGGGGGTGTCGAATGCCAGTGTATCTCTTTTTACGGCAACAAATACATTCCAGGGTTGCTTCTTGTGTACATGCTTGCTTTCGCTGGGAGAAACCACTACTTTCATTGGCTAGAGAAGACCACTGCTTGCAATCTAGCCAGCACCGAACAAAGAGGCATTTGAGTCTTCGAGTCGCGCTCCTCTCATCCGAACGCGAGACAAACCGAATCCCTGTAAGCAACCGTCACAGCACACTCGATTCCGGATGTCTGCTATAACACTTTTCATTTCAACATGGAGCCAAAACTTATCAAATCTCTCACATACTCTGAGCGTCGCGTAGAAAGAACAGCCTTTCGATTCCTCGATCTTCCTCCCGAACTGCGAGGCGCGTCTACAATACGCATTGATTTCACCTTTCAAACTATACCATGACACCTTCTTGTGTATTACGGGGGAATTTCGTGGATCCAGGGCTCGAAGTCTCGCTTTGGCTCTGTTGGCGACATCTCATCAGATCCGCGAGGAGTGCATCTCATTTTTCATGCAAAACAACTTCAAAATTTGCGAAGATCTGGACAGGCATCTAGAATATCACAAAATGGATTGATTTTTGAGTCAAGTTTGGGAGGCTATATATCAGTACTGGGACGGCAGTATATGTTGCTATGACACTTTGGCTGTTATCAGCAAGTATTCGAGCCTTTTGATATTACAAATCTGCTTCTTCCCACAGACTTTAAGGCGTGATCGTCTCACCAAATACTGGGAGTTATGGAACGCTTGTAAAAAGGAAGGAAGTTGGGATGGACTGATCCGGAAGGTCAATTCCTCATCATGGCAAAAGCTCCTCAAGAAGTGGCAAGAAGCTCAAGGCTTGTACCAAGCCAAGGGCTCGTGCCGACAAGAACATCTTTCACTTGTTGAAGCTTCCGCTTGAGCTACGCCGAGACATCTATGAATATTCAGTTATCTCGCCTCATCGACTACGTGTCTACGACAGCCGCGAGTCTTACTTCAGAAACCAAGACTCTCACCCTACGGAAAGGACCGAAAGCAACCTCTTGCGCCAGGTATTGCCTTAAACCTCCTACAGACCTGCCGCCAGGTTTACCAAGAATGCCTTCCTTTCTTCCACAAGAATAATTCCATTTTCGATACGGCTGTTTACTACGACATTATGACCGCCCTGGACTGGCACAGCGGTTACAAAGGGAAAATTCTGCCAGGTATACGAGAGGCCACCTTTTTCTGAGACGCATTCAACAAATTTTTGGCAAGGATGAGGAGACGACGGACTTTTTTGATGCGCTTCCCAATCTCGAAACATCTTATATTGAGCTTGTTAATAATCCTAATTATGAGAATGAGCCTCTTTGGGATGATTGATGTCGAGATATTCTGGGGGAGAAGATCCGTCAGATCCTTTGGAAGATGACTTTCCCAGCTTAATGTATCGAGAGCTCCCCTCACTTCGAAAAGTCACGGTCTGAGAACGTGTCTCTACCCCTGAAAGACTAGAGACGGAGTTAATCGAATTATTGTTGATGTCCTGCATGTCAACATAACTAGGATGACTGCCAGAAAAGAGCCGGAAGCTCTTTGAGCATAATTGAGCGTGCATATTGTGATAAATTAGCTCCTGGCATTTGATGCGAATTTTCCCATTCCTTTTTGAACAAAGACTGCCTGATCTTTCCCAAGCTAAAGTTGAAGCACTCCCTTTGACCTTAATCTCGGATTGAGTGAAGACATGTATCTGATTTCCATTTTTCTGTATCATCACGTTCTTAATCGGCAGGACTTGGCCAAGGTGACCAAACCTTCCGACTTGTGAAGATAATCCGTAGTTATTGAAAGATGAGCAAACAGATTGGAAATACGTCGAGTGCTTCCAGGTCGTAAGAGAAATCCAGTGAGGTGGCGTGGAAGGAGATGATGATGAGATTGCAGTGCTACTATATCCCTGCGGGTGTCTAAGTCCAACGCATACGCACTGCAGACAACTTCCTGGAGCTGTGGCCAAGCGAGGAGCCTTCGAGCATGGACTTGGGACTCACTGAAAAAGTCATCTTCGGACGTCAGGTGGCTGATTGGCATTGAGTAAGGCATGGAGGCATGGAAGGCTATGTTGTAGGACAATCGAATGCGTACTGAAATTGCCCTTCCATATTTTGAACGTAACTGGAAAGTGTGGCCTCGCTTGTGATCCTGCGACACATAGCTCAAGCAAACGAAAGTACAGTGTGAGGCTGCGTTGACATTTATATTTGTTCGACTTCTCGATTTCTCTTTTGAAAGATGGAAGACCACCGTGTACATCTCATAATTCCCAAATCCATTACCTTTCCCATTCTGTTATTTCGAGACCAGATCCAGACTCCAAGTGCTGTGTTCCTTCCCTCTCGCGACCGGCTTTCTCAAGCAATCAAACTTAAAACGATTATTTTTGGTATCTCAGTCGTCACTATCTCTCCTCCTACTTCGATCACTCGCGGTAGCTTTCTCCGAGGTCTTATTTCGCGAGTTGGTAGGTCTAGTCTCCGTACGCTCATTGTTGCTATTCGGTGCTACATCTGGGCGACTTGAGCCAGTTGCTGCTCCAGCACCTCCAATCATAGGATCGTCTTCCATCTCTTCTACCCGGCCTTCGCTATTTAATTTTGCCTCACGTTCAAGACGGACCTCTCTGCCTCGCTTATGGCAGTACCAGAAGACGAACAGCAAGACTAGTGCAATCAATCAGCTTGTGTCAGCGATTCGTGAGACAGTAAATTGACTTACCGAACAGTCCCAGACTCAACAGAACATTAGTTCCCATGAAAGCTGGCCATCTCAGTTTCAACGCATTCATGATAGCCTTCAAGAGCGAGACTACAGCGCCCGGCTTCGTCACCAAGTCCTTCAAGCTAGTAGGCGTGAAGAAGCTCTTGGCGGCTCCAGCCAACCCTCCAGTCTTGCCAGCAGTACTAACGCCTGCAGTACTAAAAGCCTGAGCCTCCGCTGCCACAGCTAGTAATTCCGGCGCCAAAGTGGTCTTCAACTTATCCGGTAATTGTGTGATTAACTTCTTCAGGAAGGTTGGCAGCCCCTCATAGGACTTCTGGAGAGTGCCTTGTGAATCATCGAGCAAGTGGACGAGATCATCGTATGCAGTTGGGACGCCGTTGACCAGATCTTTGAGGATGACTGTGAATTTGCGGACAAGTTCCTGGGATTCTTTGGAAAGGGAGAAGGCTCGGTTGTTGACGGCTGCGAGGTTGAGATCTTCGAGGACGCGATTGATGTCGTCTTCTTCCTTCGTAGCTTCGCTGGGAGGCACAACAGGGGCTGGCTTGAGGCCGTCCTTGTTCTGAAAAGACTTAGTATGTATCTTGAAAGAAATCTCCAAAGAGCACCTTACCTTCTTCGTGCTGTTTCTGCTCAGGAATGAGAATCTATTCGGCTTCTTTGCATTCTTATCGTGTGTCTTCTCGTTCTCCTTGCCTTTTCCCTTGGCTTTGCCTTGGTCTTTCACATCATGCTTCTCGGGCTGTTGGGTGGCAGTTCCATTTCCATCGTGAACTACCATTTGCGCCTCGTTGGTCGAGTCTCCAGCCACTGGTCCGAATTGAGGACGCGGGGGCATAGGAGGCGGGGTGCCCTCCGCAGAGACAATACGCTCGAGGAAGTGCTCATCTTCTTCGTTGAGGACGGGTTTAGCAGCAGGAGATGGTTTGGCAGGCGCTGGAGCCGGGCTTTGTGCAGCTTCAGGCGTATTGGTTTGCGACTGAGCTTTCTTCTCAGCCTGGTGCTTCTTGACCTTCTTGTACGTGAAGTATTCCAACATCGTTGCGGTTTTATCGATAGTTTATCGAGAGTTGTGGTGTTGTTGGGGAAGACATCTGGGGAATTGGGCAGGTTTCATTCAAATAGAACGTCACTCGGAACGCCTCAGCACAATGTTTCTATACGCCTGTGCCACACGTCATGGCACTCATTCCAACATGAACCTTGCTAAAATCAGATCTGGGCTCGGTTCGCCCCGACGAATTGAATTGGAGCTTGTTACGCCACCTCAATTTATTTTGTCGGCCTTAGAACTGAGGTTCAAACAAAGTAAATAAATGTCCTAATAAGGCTTCCCAGCCTCACTTTCCCGCCCTCTCCGGAACCCCGCGTCCCTGGGTATTTGTCTCACTCATGGCTTTGCAATCCCACAAGCAATGGCATCGCTCCCTTCAATCAGCATCGCATCAATTGTAATCGGTTTCATATCCTTCAGCTTCACCCTCGCTATCTGGCTTCACGCCTTTTGGGACGCATTTCAAACGATTGGTTCCGCTCCGAACCAGATCCAAGACGCCTTGAGCACCTTGCGCCAAGCCTTGTACGAAGAGCGCGAATACCTCAAGCGCAAGCGACGGCGCGGCGAAGGGAACGATAATGTCTCGAAGTCGAAAACAAAGAGCTTATACTACGAGGGCGGCCCGACAAAGGTGATAAACGATGCGGTGAAAGACCTCATCCGCGACTTCAAGAACTATGAAGAACCCTTCTTGGTTTCGCCGCACACAGGGAGAGAGAAGGAGTTGGAGTGGAGCTTTGATGCTACGCAACAGTATTATAGGTGTGACTTCGTACATAGGATACTATGGCTGAGGTCTAAGGGAGGGATCCTCAGTATCGCAGATAAGTTGGAGAAAATACAAACTCGGAGAATAGCAGTGGAAGTCACCGAGGCACACTTCATAATCTCTGATATGATGGGTTTGGTCAGGGAGTACGGTGGCCGAATAAGAGCGATAGAGGAGAGGCTGCAGATGTCACAAATAGGGTATGGGCAATGAGTTATTGTGGAGTTATATACCAGGTTAGAAAGAGGAAAAGGGTGCACATTCCGGAGTTCGTTGATGGTATTTATTTCCTAGAATGCAACTGAATACTGCATGGTAATACCAACGATCCTAATCGTACAATCTTCTCATATCTCGAGAGTTTCTCTATTACTCTTTTTTGGTGAAGTCGTGAAAACGCAAGGGTATATCTCCAATCGCCGTTGTTGCCGCTACATCATTCATCATTCATCATCCTGAACCAATTCCTTGATGCCCTCGGAGCCCAGAACGCCACCAGCCATCATTCCATTGGGGACCGAAACACCAGTAGAGCTCATGCCATTAGAGGCAGCCTTTCCGTCAGTGCCACCATCCTGCATCCAGAAATCAACCTCATCGACAATATCGTACACAATATCCTCCGCAATTTGTTCGTTGTATCGCTCCTCAACTGCTCGGACTTTGGGTGCGTCAGATGCTGCCGGCTTATCGTCTCCAATCATATCAACATCATCCTCCGTGTTCTCATAACCTGGCGGTGGATACCAGAATTTCGGTCCGAAGTTCACTTCTGCTGCGCCGCCCCGGAAAACAGAAACAGCGGGGTAATAGCCAAGCATACCATCATCTAAGCCTTCTCTGGCGCCAACCTGTGGAAGTGGTCTTGATGCTGGTGGAAGGAATGCAAGAAGATCGGTGAAAGGTGTACCCATGAGTTGGCCATTCTTGTAAATCTTGATGTATGAATTAGGAAGGGTGCGAAGCGAAGGGAAAGGGTGGGTTGGGCCTGGGGTTTGTCCTGCTCCACCAAGTCCGCCTGACGAGGAAATGACGGGTGAGGGGTTCATCAGCTCTTCCAGCTCCTTGACGGGATGGTACTCGATCTGTTCGAAATAGAGGTGTGCCTTGAACCGAATCGGGACACGATCTCGAATGATATCTGCGCTCTCAATTCCTTGCGGCTCATCGTCGGCGAGATCAACAGCTGGGTTGTAGTGGCCTTCAACGACCTTTCGGTGGAGGGATTCCGAAGGAAGATTGATCTCCAGACCGATCACATCGCCTTCTCTAATATCCTCGCCCGGTGGAAAGAAGCTCGTAGGTCGGGACATGTACACCTTCTGACCGGCTACATCTCTGAGAGAATAGCTGTATGCATCGAAGCCAGCTGGAGCATCCAGTGTAGCCTCGCGTCTAGCCCATCCCATTCGGACATGTCCAGTGTCTTCGACGCCATCACTTCGCTTTCGCTTCAGAATACCACTAGTGATTTTGCACTCCCAATACCATCTGCCTTCACGAACACACACATTGGCCTTAGCCATGCGCCACCCCTTGTCTGTAGTAATGTGCTTGGCGGATTCATCAAGTTGCATGTGAGCAGCCGTATCTTCAAAGTTCAGGCGGGGTTCGAAGGGTTCGGTTTCTGAGTTTCGGTAGTAAAGGGAGGATGGGAATTGAGGGTCTGCAATGCAATGTGTGTAGTGAAAGTTCTTCTTGTTGTAGACACTAATGAAATTAGCATTCGTAATTAAAATTGGTTGGAAAGAATTTACTGGTCGGAGGTCTCATTGAACTGAATTTCAGTGCCATCCGGGGCTGTCTTGGTATGCGAAAAGGTGAGAATAGGTCCACGAGGAGCCTCAAAATCCGTAGTCTTTGGCGGAGGAAGCTTGTATCGAATAGGGGCCAGCTTACTCTCCTTCTTCTTGTTCTTCTGCGAGGAGCCAGATTTAGGGTCTGGTGTCGCACGTGCGCTTGTCTCTGGTGCGATCGATCCAGCCTTCGATTCGCGCTTCTTCATCGACTCTTTCTTGACTCGGGGAGCACGCTCTCGTGCGAGTGGCGCATCTTCTTGGGCCTGAGCCTTTGCTGGCTTGAAGTCCGGGTTGAGGGGGGATGAGACCGCAGGTTGGTGATCATCTTCAAAGGCGCGTTTCTGGGGTACAGCAGAGATCGGAGTCGAGCTCGAAGGCGTCGCCTCCCTCTTAGGAGAAGGATTTCCTACTAGTGTTTCTTCATCCATCTCTCTCTGCTGTCGTAGAACAAGACCGGGAGAAGAGGAAGAGGCTCTGCAATGCAATTGTGAGTCCTGAGCTCGAAGGCTCTCCAGTTGATGGGAATCGCGACTGGGTCCGTGCGTTACTCACCTGCGATTAACGCGCTTAATACGTGCCATCTTGAATGTGGAGATTTGTTGCAAGCGATTCGTCTTTGGCTCTTCACATAACCGGTATATGTATGTGTTTAGAGAGATGTGGTGCAAACAAGAAGTATCTGATGGGAGCTTCTGGCTAATCAAACTTTTCAGACAAAAAATGTAAGCCTTTGGGCGGTATCCTCGTCAAGACACGGCGAAGCTGGCCAGAACGGTCACCACAATCTTCACATTCTGCCACAGGCCCCCGCGTTTGACTTTTCCTCGAGTCTCTTCGGCCGACTCCAAATCTCCGAGTCCTTTTTTTAATTTGTTTCTCATTGTGTGTTTGGCCTTGAAGCAACATGAAATTTGATTTCTCATTTAGTCTTGGTATTCTCCTGCTGAGACTTCTGATCTTCTCCAAGCTCAATTAAAATACACAATGAGAGAAGGACACATGCGATTAAACTAGTTACTTCAAGAAGAGTCTGTGGTCTTCATGTTCGTTGCACTCGCTACCAGATACGTATCCTAGTAGAACGCTGCCGCGCTGGCGTCTCCAAGGCCCAAGTTCCCCAGGCTCCAGTTGTTCTCGACGGTACTCATTTGAGAGTAATGGCTATAGGCTGTACCATCGGTAGTTCCGTACTTTGAAGCCGGAACAGCGTCTCCCAATAGCACGGCCCAGACCTGGTCATTACCAGTGTAGGATGCAGTCTCATCGAAAGCTACGCAACATCAGCGTAACGTCTCGCTCCTCGTTACCACCAACTTACTCAGAATGATCAGGGTATCGTTCATGAAGTTGTTGTTGGTTAGGAGAGGGGTGAGGAAGGACCTTGCCCACGCTCCTGCGACTGTGACTGAGGTATCATGACCGTCGTTGGCTGCAACGGTTAGCTTCATTCATGAGATATGAGGGGGACTTGCTCATGTTTGGAGTAATGAACATCCACTGAGGAAGCTTATCATTAGCCAGATCTTGGTTGAATATTGTGAAGTTCTTGCACTTTGCCTCGCGGTCCACGTTGGAGGTCACTGAGTCGTAGGACATCAAGGGGCTACTTCTATCAGCATCCAGTCTAGTGAGTATGGATGTGACTCACTTGTGCTTGCGCATGTAGTCGTTGGCACCAGTCTTGTGGTTGATCCAATCGCCTTCAAATCCACTGTATGGCATGTCCTCTTGATACTCACTCCAGGACACACCCTTGGCTTCGAGCAAGTCGACGATGGTCTTCGTGGACGAGCTGATGCGGGTGAAGGAATCACTGGTGACACCGTGGGTGCTGCCACCAACAGCCGCCACATAGTTTGGTTGAGATGGATGTGTGATGGCCAGGTAATTAGTCAAGAGGATACCTTGAGAGGCGATCCATTGCAAGTTTGCTGGCAAATTGTTAGACTTGCTTCACATACGAATGCTCCACGTACGATCGGCAGCAGCCTTGGAGTAATCTGTGTTCTCCAACCAGATCGCAACGAAACGGTTGAAAGTCTTGCCAGCGACATTGCTGGTTGGGCTCTCAGTCTTTGCAGTTGCAGCAGCCTTCGCAACAGCTGCTGTACCGGTGCTTGTGTATTGAGTCTGAGCAAACACAGTGGCGACAAGAGCAGAGAGAACGAAGGTAGTACGCATCTCGTCAGTGGTGAAAAGGTAGCTAGCTGATGGTTACCTTCTACAAAACACAAGTACTTAATACAGGTCTATACCACACTGTTTATGCTTAACGTCAACCTTAATGACTTCCTCCTGTCTCATCAACACGTGCAGTGATCAGCGGCTTCTAGAATAACACTCTCAATAGTAACACGCATTCCAAGACTCTCCATTGGCTCAGCACACCCTACCGGCAATTCATCGCACGAGTACATCCCACCAGTCAGATCCGGCAGCTGCGAAAGAAGATTCGGATGAGATGCATTGCTCTGCCGAGCGGGGAAGCGATCTGTGGCAACGTGCTAACCCTGATTCGCCACGAAGAGCCTAACTGCTGCTAGACAGAGCCCCCGAAGTACTGATTTCTGGGGACGCGGTGATATTAAAAGGTAACTGTTACATCGTGCCTTGCACTTTGAAGGACATAAACGGAAGAAATACAGAGTATATGCTTGTAAAATAGGGTGAGTTTGGTTTAGACATAATGTACCTACGCATATTTTAAGAGATTAATCTTTACCTTCATATCAAACAAATCGTCAGTTCTCCATATCACTGTCCCTCGCTGACCAAGGGAGCTTTCGCACCACCACCTGTAGGTACTCTCCGCCGTTGCAGGTGCAAAAACGCTAAGAATGCCCCACCTTCCACTTTTGGACTTCGATCCGATAAGATGGAAGATACATGCATCACAGGGCTAATCTTGGGCGTGGCGCGATATGGGAATATTGAATGCAGTATGCAGTATGCAGTGTGCAGTGTGCAGCGTGGAATGTTCAGTGCGGGGGCGATGAGATTCCTGTACCAATAAGGAACCTAATAGGTTCACGAGTGGACATGTCTACTACAGCACCTGATCCCAAGGACCGTACTCTTACACTTGAGTATGCAGCGATGGAATGGAAAACTGGGAACGCAGAAAGTCAGGGTGCATGTTTGATATTATGCTTTCATTCCGAACTGGTATCCCATCCTCGGGAACAGTGTTCATCCCGCCATTACTCCAACGCTCAAGCCTATACATACACTCTCTCTATCAACTCCTAGTTTACTCAAACATTAAACACTAGCAATTACAACTTCCTCGCCTTCTCTCTAGCCATCACGACCATATTCTCAAGCACACCCTGCTGTCCCGCCATCTTCGCCAAGATCGGTCTCAAGATACTGCCCTCGCACTCTCCTTGCTCAATCGTCCCCATACTTCTTTCCAAAACCTCGCGTCCATCCAAGTCCCTCTTAAAATTGATACCCGGCGTAATAGTAGCGCAGTTATACTGACTCTCCGCCGCTCTCATCGCGCAAATCTCATCGGTCTTGCAAGTACCCGTGCAGGTAGAAGATGAGTAATCTCTTGACTTACGCTGGTAGTAGGCTTGGAATGCCGCGTCGTCAGATTCGAAGGCTGCGGTGACGTTGTGCCAGAATGCAGGGGTGAGCTCGGCTGCGGCGTCGGTGAGAGGAGGTGTGACGAGTGGGCCATAGACAGCTTTTGCCGAGTAGAATTCCGTCCAAACTGGACCTGTGGTTTGGTAGTCTGGGGCAGAGATGTTGGCGATGTAGGTGGTCATGTCGAGAACACCGAATGTCACGGGGTCGACGGTGTACACGCGGAATGCGGGGCTACCTGAAGTTGGTGTCATGGATGGGCAGATATAGGACACCTCGAGGGCGTTGGAGAAGCTAGGTGCTGTGTAATCGCTGTAAGCAATCTCGAATTGGTCAACGTGAGTGTGTCCTATTCCTCGTTAGTGAAGAAACAATAAATTGGAAGTATTCAACTTACCAAAGAAGAGACCTGCAATAGTCGCGGAATAACGGTCGACAATTTGGTTGAAGTAGTTGGAGCCATCTCTTAATGCATCAGAGAGACCCATTGGCATATGGCCGATGATATACGCCCGTTGACCAGCAGTCTCAGCAGCTTGAAGCTCAGTGACCAACCAAGCGAGTTGACCACTTGGGTCAGTCTCCATGGTTGGCTCGTAGAGCCAATAATTCTCAACATAGTACCTAGATCTCAAAGTCAGCTTACCCGTTCTGGAGATGGTGTTTTGACAGACTGAACTTACATATTTGTGTTGAGTGAAATGACACGGAGATTGCCGTACATGGCAGAGTAAGCACCAAAGCTGTTGACTTCCGCGGCAGCTGTGGTACCAATCCAAGTAGCCCAGTCGGCTGAAAGGGTGTCATAGACCCATTGTTCGGAGGTGATTCCTAGGGCCGTGGGTGGGAAGGCATTAACTGGAGAGGCTTCATGGTTACCAGCTGTGCCGAAGACTGTCGGGAGTCCAGACATCCGAGTGTATGCATCGTTAATGTCGAGAATATTTTGGGTCTCGGAGGTCAACCACACGGCGTGATCGACAATGTCGCCAGTGAACAAAGTGAAAGCGGCATTCGGGGCAATCTCTTTGATGGCCGCATACATGCTCTCCTCAAGGCTCAATGGGGCATCACAAGCGGGATTTCCATATGGGCCGGCAGGATAGCTGTTGTTACCGGGAGAATCAGCAGTGGTGTACGATCTGCAGCAGATGGGCTTTGTGCAGTTATAGCTGGCACCGGTCACGTAGAAGGGATCGACGTGAATGTCGCTGTAATGCACAACTTGAATAGGTGTCTGACCGCTGACGGCAGGTCGAGAAGTAGCAGGTTTGGTCGATGGGAAAGCAACAGTGTACGGTGTGACCGAGGGGTAAGAGCACAATCCGAAAAAGGTAATGCAGAAGAGGTTTGAGGTGTGCGAGCCAATTGACATTTCTCTCAGGTCCGCAGCGATGATTGGGCCTTCCAAGGCAATAGCTCCTGTACACACATCTGCATCTTCAGCCTAGCAATATGTCAATACACTGATTTCAAGGTACATTGGGAGTGCTGTACTCACCCCAGAGAGCTTGCATATCTCGGTGAGGGTATCGACAAAAATGGTATCTCCGAAGTCTGCAACCAGTTTAAGGAGCTCCAGGATTGCCTGTATATTGAATATTAGACCGCTGTAGTCAAGAACAAAGGTCCCAAGGGGATTCGAACATCACAGGCCGCACAATCTGCGGCACTCTCAATATCTGCCCATATTTCACTGGCTAGGTCCCTTTTGGCGACTGCTGCTGCAACTCCAAAAGAATTGAGTAGACCAAGGCACAAGAATAGAGATGAGAGAAACTTCATCGCGAAGAATTATGAATGACTTGGGATTAATGCAAGGCTGAAGTTCAAGGAACAGAAAAAGAGTCAGGTACAGGAAACATGTTGATATACATATGATCAACGTCTAGGGTCAAATTTGGGAAGCTACGAAGTGCAAGAAATGGTCTAAGTGGAAGCAAGCATCGGTGATTAGGTGTGCGCAGCTGATGCAGGATGTCCATGAGCATAGAAAGCTCAGATATTGGCTGCGGGCTAGCTAGTAATTTTGCCTATATGCCCAATCAGAGACCAAAACCGCATTATCACAGGGCTCAGCTTGCCAGTTTAGGTGCTGATCGTAGTGATTCGCTTGGGGACGTTGTACAGGGACAGGCCCCATCGCGTCACCCGTTGGCGTCGGTGAATTCCTGTTTACTTCTACGTTGTACAAGTAAGATGTTGCACAGGGGACGGACGTGCCTGCTCGGGCGCATAAAAGCTTGGCTTTCAGGAACACAGCCGTTGAAGCTTCTTTGGACTAACCAGATGGACAGCTAAGTTGCACGTTACGTTGAGGCGGATAAAGAAGGAGCCGTTGAAATCGTACAGTAAGGAAGGTAGGTGCATCGACTTCGCTGCACTTCGGTCGGCCGGTCGGTCGGTACGGTGCCGAGGGATTCACTGCGGATCGCCGGCCGCTTGGCATAAGGGGACATGGGGACATGGGACATTCTCGAGGATTTGCTGGTGCACACGTGGACCAGCCTTGTTCAGATGAGAACATGGCAGCTGCGTGGCGAGAGTGAGGGTGAGGGTGAATGCGAGAATCAGCTGTAGGTAATCCCATCAGCAGGATGATGCCGTGAGGCGGCCGATGAAAAGAGAAGGTAGTGGGTGCACTGACCGGTGTGACAAGGCACATGCATCCTACGCCCCACATCTGTCGGCAGTCTCAGCCGCCGTCAGCACCTCCAGCTCGCAGCCCTCGTGGCACCTTCAGCAGACGGAATCCGCGTCCGATACTTGAGATGTACAACGGTCAACCGCCATCGTAAACCCATCACCTTGTGAAACATGGCGCCTCGTACGGCGCCGTATACTCCTCGGTAACTCCACTCAAGATGCCGAATTTGGGAAGGAGGACACTTGAAAAATCAAAAGTAAGACAAGCACTCAGATACTGTAGGCCACTTGACCCGAAGACGAGATACTGAACAAGACCGGTGCAACAAGGTGGGCAAACGTTCCCACGAGGAGAACAGTGGTACCAGCTCGTTAATTTGACCACCTCGAGGTGTATCCGGTGCATGCGTGAGCATTGCTCAGTGTTGGAAAAGCCCATCATCTTGCCTATTCAGTCTGCGTTACTGCACAGCGGTATTCCTTTTTTTTGTGAAAATACCATCTAGTCTTTCTCCATGATCAGTCTCCCTTCCTCCATCTAGAAATTCTTATACAGAATCGAAAATTTCTCTGAGCCCAAGCATGCCAGCCAGCTCTCTCCAATAGCCATTGTTCGCTGAGTTTATTGACGTAGCAAGGCTTGCGGAGCGCTATTGCCAGTCAGTCTCGATGTATCAATCAGTGAATTATTGTCTCTCATACCGGTTCTCTTGCTGCAGGTACCAAGGGCAGCTCCTCTTGCCTTCTCTCGATTTGGCCTCTCTCGATTTGCCTTCCCTTTGCGACCCCCGTCATGCGCAAGAGACATGGTCCAGCTACGATTTCGTCGGGAACGGTAACAACATATGTCCAGAGCATTGTGTCCTATTATCAGCTCCATGGCAATCTTTAGCCGCAAATTAATCCATCGAATATTACAGTCATGGTCAGCGAGTCGGACGAAATGGGTAACTTGACATGGAGTGAGATTCAGTAGCCTGGAAGGTTCATGCGGAATATGTACCGGTTACAACAAGTTTGTTGTCTATATCAACCGCCCTCGAATCAGTGAGTATAAAATCTACAGTGTTTGAGAAGTCTGTCTGACCATCCCAGGACGTGATTCTCCTCCTCGGCCCGACCCAAAGTGTGACAGCGTCAGCCGGTCCGTACCAGCTCTCGACACAAACAGGATACTCATTCATGTCCCCGAATGCCACGACCTCAATCTCGACCCTTCAGACCACTTCAACGACTCCTTCAACAACCACGATGGCAACGACTGGGTATCCAATCACAATCATAAGGACACTGAGTAATGCGTCGAGTACGGATCCGTGAGTTGCCTAGACTGATGACGAGACTCCGAAGCCTAATTGAGAGAGAACGACAACTCTCTTCTCCACGTCTGTGATCTTCAGTACAGTGACCGTGTTTCTGGTGAGCCTCATGGCACTCTCTAGGAGCAAACCTAATTCTCCCAGCTCCCGGCGTAATTGTAGTGAAAGAGGCAGGAAGGGAAAGTGCCCTGGAGGATAGCGATAGCCATCTTTTATTGAGTTTCATGGCATTCTGCGCTTTCTATATCTTCCAGTTGTTCCATATATTTCCAGTATCGCCAGAAATAAATTCTACAGTTTTTTACTCATATACCACATTTGATAATTATCGTGACTGAAATACCACTTTTATCTTCTAAAAATTATCTATATACCACAATTAGCCAAATCCTTATTTATATATTACACTTTTATTACTTAAATACTATAGATTAAATAGTATTTAATAATAAATTAGATATTAATTTTCTATATAGTATAATTGTCATGGTTAGCTCTTAGCTTACCATTGCCGCCTTGCTTAACTAGCCGAACTGCAGAATAGGGGAACATTCTAGACCGCGTAAAGGAAGCGGGGTAGGCAGACATTAGTTGTGTATTTATTCTGAGGCTTTGCCCTCAAACTTTCATTTC
>AYLM01000698.1:0-28049 GCA_001625345.1 Cairneyella variabilis
ATAATAAAGCTCTTTTATAAAAAGGCCGATTTTATATATAAATAAGCGAGAAAATCAAAACAATTTAAAGTACTTATATAAAGCGCTTCTTATTTAGATAAAATAGTATATCTATATCTCTATATTCTAGTATATGATAAGCGAGATAAATATTATTTATTCTTAAAAAGGAATTATTATTCTCATGTAAAGGGCGGGAGTTTTGCTTATATAGTAAAGTGAGTAAAATCGCGATTTCTGATGTGATTTTAGCGAATCGCGTAGATATATGGCCACCTACTGTAGCTGCCCCCTTTGCTTAGCTCCGTTGTGTGCTGTTAGGGTACGGGCTCCCAATTCTTCTTCAGAACAAGTCCATATTGTCTCGGCACGGAAGATCTTTTCGGATGCATTACCCTAATTCTACACACATGTAATTTCAGAGCTGCACACCATCACGGGGAGAAATACCTGCAGGAGAAGAGACATGTTGGTGTTTCAGAGCTGGGTTTCGAACCGCATACTTCGGTAGAGCGGATGCTTACTGAAACAGAATTTGCGATGGGCGGGAAATTACCTGCCTAATGAAGTCGTATCGCGCATCGGGGGCGTTGAAGGTGGTACAGGTACGCTGCTGATTTGCACAAATCGCCTGAAACCAACAGCAGATTGCTCGTCTCCAGGCCATCGGGCCAGTCGCCTGCTACCATAGTGGAGGTTGGCTGCTGCTGTACAAGTATGTGCAGGTGCCCATGGAGTTCGGTATAGCGAGCAGTCGACATTTCACGTCCTCTTTCCCTTAGTTTTCGGTTTCATTGTGCCCCAGGCCATCGTCATGGAAACCGCAACGCAAGACCCAGCGGCCGAGAATCCGATCCAGACACCAGTCTCGAGTCACTCATCAGCAGTACCATCTCCCCATCGCGCAAAGAAGAGTTATGAATCTAAAAGTCGCACCCAGAGCCCTCCGGAGCAACCATCAGCGACGACAACACCTGAAATGGCCCCATTATCGGAGCTTGGCACGTTGTTGACTGAGGATCCATTTGGCAGCAAGGAAAGCAAGCTTCTTTTTGATGCCATCGACGAACTGCGAGCATGCGGTGCTGGCCAAGACCTCGATCTCCCTCAGGTATGCGATCAACATATGCTCATTGAAATCCAGACATCTAACAATTGAATAGCTTGTTATCGTAGGACAGCAGTCAGCCGGCAAGTCGTCCTTGCTTCAAAGCTTGACCGATATCCCCTTCCCTGTTGGCGGCGGCGGCTTGTGTACTCGATTTGCGACACGAATTATCTCGAAACGAACAGAGCCGGGTACGTCGGATCTGGTACACATATCCATCAAGCAAGGAGATATAGATCCATTTGGCTACGAAGGAGATGAAACCCATTCGGGTGATTTCGACTTTTCCGTTCCGTCTATGACGACCAAAATTTTCGACGATGTTGTAAAAAGAGTAAGTTAAAACGGACCTTCCACGGAAGGACTGAACCATCTGACCAGAATAAAGGCTACCAAACATATGGGAATTCTTGCAGGAGTGGGATCGAATAGGAAGAATTTCTCTAGTAATGTCCTGAAGATTGAGTTGTCAGGGCCTAGTCGATCACACTTTGGCATACTCGATGTCCCCGGGGTGTTCAACGCAATAACTGACGAAAACACGATCACCGAAGAAGAAATGGCTGGAGTAAGGACAATGGTCACTTCATACATGCAGAAAACACAAAACCTTATCATGTAAGAGTCACACTATACCAGTACCTATCTTGTGCTAATATGGGCACCTAATCCTCAGCTGTGTTGCACCCGCGAATGAAGATCTCTCAAATCAAACAATAGTCGACCTAATCAGATTAGAAAAAATCAGTACCTCACGTGTAATCGGAGTACTTACCAAATGCGACAGAGCAGATAGTGAGAGTGCCGAGGAGGTCAGCTATCAACTCTATTCAAAATTTTGTGAGTGCAACACTAATGACCTGACTTAGACTGTTGAAGTTGTGAAAGGAAATAAGGGCTTGAAACTCGAGAATGGTTGGTTTGTTGTCCAAAATCGCAGCAAGGATGGCCCAACTTCTGGTATCGACCGGGAGGAGACAGAGAGGACAACTCTCAGCAAACATCCTTGGGTCGAAATCCCCAAGCATCATCGAGGCACTGCAATGCTCAAGAAGTTCCTGGCCAACATTCTTTGCCGCCGAATCAGAGAAGCTTTTCCTGACATGCGTAGAAAGATTATGACGTTGCTAGCTGCGGAGAAGCAGAGATTAGCACAACAAGGGAAACCCCGACCTGAACTTCATGACCGAAGACAATATCTCAATGAGGTAGTCGGGAGCTACCATGATCTAGCTCATCAAGCGTTGAAGTCCCCCGAAGAGCTTCCTTCAGATACTATGAAGCTACGAGGGATGGTGCGCCAAGCAGCCAAGGCCTTCGCTACAGAAATGAGGATAAATGGAAACTTATACGAGTTTCTAGAGATCGGGGACAGTGGAAAAGAGCTCGAACAACACTTGAAATTCTCACAAAACCCCCTTGTATGTTACCTTTCTTGCAACTTCCACACTGTGTTCCTCGTAAAGTTTATCTCGACTTTAGCTAAATTTTTAAAGCCAATGATTGCGGTCAATAAGAAACGGAGCATATATGATGAGATTCGAGCCCAAATCGGAATAAATCAGGGAGAAGAGCTTGAAGGATTGTCAAACCCCGCAATCTTAAAGCCCTTGTTCCGAAAACAAACAGAATTGTGGCAGGAATTAGCCCAGAATCACCTCGAATCAATAATATCAATGAGTCAGAATGTTGCATGGAAGATTCTTGATCAGGTTTGCGCAGAATTTAGCGTACCAAGTCACACAGCAAATGACCTAGGAGATGTTATTTCCGGATTCAAGGATGACGCAGAAAAACGAGCCACCCTGGAGCTACAGACCTTCTGTCACGAGATAACCACATTTCCCTTACAGACGAGTAATCCGTTATATCTCGAAAAGGTCATCAAGGCACAACAATTGCGATTCAAGAACGCACTGGAGCGATACCGTGCCACCAATCCCGTGGAGAAATTCATGACGATGCTTCTCATTGACAACGACCCCAAATATCTTGCAACACTTCCGGACCATTATAAGTCTTGGGCAATTGTGGATGTGAATAACCTTCACGAGTTATTTAAGCAAATGCATCCGCGCGGTGTACAAAATACTGAGAACGAGATACATGATTTGTTGAAGGCATATTACGAGGTAACCTACCCCACTTCGCCCTACACACATTCGGGGTTTCCCACCTAACAATCTACCAGATAGCACTTGAGGATTTCTTGGCGCACATCACGAATCGTATCGTTGAGCCTTTCTTACAAGATAAGCATGGACCTGTCCTCGGTCTCTCAACTGATTATATCTCTGGTCTTTCAGAGGAGAGAATTGAGATGCTTGGAGGCGAAGATGAGGCGGTGATTGCTTGTCGGAAGCAGACTAAGGCTAAAATCAAGAGACTTGAAGACGCCATGAGGATTGCTGATCAGACATGGAGGCGGACGAAGGAGCTTGAAGGATGAGTAAGCCCATGTGTTATAACCAACACGGTACAACAGTCATTCATTATCGAGCAGATAGTCACGTGATTGCGGAATGGCTGTGGTCAGAAGGGAAAATTGTCTGAATTTTTCTATGTAAGGACTAACTGAGTATATATAGTAATAATTCTAGTCGGTAAAACTCAGGATGTCAAGATTGTAAGGATTATTGCTTAGTTAACGAGTGGATATTATCACTTGCGAGGCATAGTGAAAACTCTTATCAGTATTTGTAATAGTAGGAGTGCTAGAGGGCAACAGGATGGATTGTAATAAGCCTGAATAAGTAGCTAAAATAAGGATTGTAATGTATACTGTATATAAAGCAATTAATATACATTAATTATAAGACTTAAGCTTGCTGTGAAGGCGCGGGCAAAAGGGTAAAGGCTCAATTGATCGAATGCCTATTATATAAAGATCTAAAGCTAGAGATGGAAGAAGGGAGTGGGAAAAGCCCAGACTATATAGCGGATGGCGGATCACATGATATAGCGGGGAGCTGGGCAAGGGTTCTGAACCCGTGCCCTGACAATATAACTAAGTAATGCCTTTGTCCTTATAGCACTATTATATCTTTCACTTCCTTAACTTCCTGTTTATTGTTATTCTTTAAGTCTGGCATAAGAAGTAAGGTCTATCCTTCCTTAAAATTATACTCCTTAATTACTTAAATAAGGAAAATATTTGTCTCCAAACCCTTCCCGTAACCTTCTGGAAATTCCTAGCCATTTCCTGTTTTCTCTCAGCTCTTCTAATACAGAAGAATTCTCATGACAGCCAGCAACCTCTCACAAAGCCGGCCTTTGTAATCCTTGCCTGTATTCCACCAGGGCTAGATCTATTCACTTCCCCAAGCTCTCAGCTAATGCTTGAACGAGTGCAACGGTAACTCTTACCCCCTTTCCAGCATGGGCACGCCACTTTACAAGCATATCTTCGAGATCTAAAGATGTATTCAAACGCGATGGGCTTTTTCCCCCATAACTTTTTTCGTCTCGGCTTTGTTGAACACCTTTTGATCAGCGTCAGGATATTAGTGATATCAATCTCTTTCGGCTCCCTTTTCTATTGCAAAATATAGTCTCTCAACTGGAAGACCGATGTGGACTACAATATCGGGCTTGAATAATTCGAGAAGACGTGGGCCAACGTCAAATAAATGGTGGTATGACGCTGTCAGAGCTTCGGGCTGCGTGACAATATTGATAGTCATCTACTTGTGAATGATGGTTGCAGATAAACGAAACACAATCTCCCACGATTGGTTGGTTCTGATGTCTTGGAATGCCTGAGCTTTGTTAGCTTTATTATGAAAAGTGACATTATGCAAGTACGGACCTCAAAGCCAGTAACGAGTACAGTCACACTGTTTTCATCCTCGGCCATTCTCGACCAGTGCCAGCAAATACCAGGGCCTACGGTTGAGCTAACATGATGGTTTGGAAAAACACCCTTGGATTGGGTTCCTACCTGGTAGGAAATCAATCAAGTCTATGAATAGCAAGACTCTAAAACTTTGAAATTGAGATGGAAGTTAGGCGCGAGAATCTTGTTGCGGTAGACAGCACAAGGCCCTGTGGGATGCTAGCGGAGTGAGGCATTTTTGCGCCAACCAAATTTCAAGTCAATCACAAAGTCATCAACAGAATTAATCTAACAAAATCAATTAAAGAGCGATAATACCAATCTATGTATCTACATTTCAATAGAAAGCCATCACTGTCCAATTCCTTCCATAAGTCAGAAAACGACAGTGTATTGTATGTATGCAGGCAGAGGCCTATAGGAACCATCAGTTTTCAGCCGGCGGTGGTGCGTGACTGACCCTCCACTTCTTGCCCCAGATCTGAGTCGCGATGACAAAAAACGTGAAGGCTCCAACAATGGCACCTTGAACGCCAAACGTGACTGCAGCCCCAGACTTTGCGACCCACTGAGTCTGGAAGTAAGTAACGCAAAATCCCCCTTTAATTGTTAGTGCAGTTCCGAAGTTCCCTTCTCAAGGCGCAATGACATACCTGTAGTTCTCCAGAAGTTGATCCAAGAGCTGGCCAGCGCAGCATGGTGAGGGAAGCAGTCCAGAGCGTAAGCTGAGATCGCAGTCGTGGACGAAACTTGCGCAAAGGCCATAATGGCCCACGCAGCTGCAAGACCCACAACCGGGAGAGTGTGTTGCAAAGTTTGTCCGTAGAGGACGAGGGAACAAAGGGCGAGCGCGGCACCGGGATATGCACCCCAAAGTCTGTTTTCAGGCTCGTACTTGCCATTGTGTGTGCGAATGTATCGGTCGCAGAGGAAGTCATTGAACCAGTGACCCCATAGTTCGCCGACTATTGAACCGACTATGGGAGCAAGGTAAAAGAGAGATGCATCTGTATCATTCAGAGAGTACGGTGGTGGCTTAATAAATTGGGTGATGGTTGTGACTGTAACTGGTGTCAGCAGGTATTTCGAAGCATCCCCATGCATCTCAGCAAAAGCCTGTCCAGAGAAGGGATAAACTCACCGATGCCAATCGCCCACATGAACTGAATGCAGACAAACAGACATGGCAAGAGCAACTGCGGGCAAATTAACAGCTCAAACAAGTGCTTCAAAACATCGGTCATTTTTGGCATGCCCGTGGCTTTGACTCCGGCAACTCCAATGAGAAGTGAGATCCTTGAAGCGCCGGCAGTAGGAACACGGTTCTTCTCGCGGTCGTAGAGGGTCTCCTTTCCGAGGACAATTACCAAAAGAGTTGAGAATGCATAAAAGCCTGCCAGAACGCCCATGTCTGCTTCCCAACCGAGTTTGATGAGAAGCCATGATGAGATGAATGGACCGACGTATGGACCGATAACGAAGCAGAATGCCCAGATGTTGATTTTGACAGCGTGCTCTGGAGCTTGTCAGCAATTCGACTCCAGGTAATGTGGAGCTTCAATCACCATGGAAGAAGAACATGTCATGAATCATGGTGAGTCCGATGACTTGTGGTGCGGTGCCGAAGAAGCCTTGCAAAGCGCGGAAAGCTGTAAAGGAAGCATAGCTTGGAGAGAATGTAGCAGCAATGATCATGATCAGAGCCAAAGCTTGCGACCAGAACAAAACAGGCAGCCTATTCATGGTCAGTAAAGATATTAACTGACACGATATTCATCTTACCTTCCAAAGCGCTGAACGAATGGAACAGCAAGAACTCCACCTGGACCTTGGAGGAAGATGCCTCCACTCACACTTCTCGCCGCATCCGGTACAGTCATATTCCAGGTTACCGCTTGAAGTTCAAATAGGGTTGTGCCCCAGGTCATTCCCCAATCCGTGAGCAACGATGGCAGCAGAAGAGCCAGCAAGACAGTATGCTTCTTCATCCACGACCAGTTGAGTGGATCATCTGGGTCACTGGAAGGTTGTGGGATCAGAATAATCTTGCCATTCTTTGTTGTTTTGAGTCCTTGAGTATCCGCATCGATGTTGACATCCTCGCCGACGATATAAGCGCCACCAGCACTTGCATCTTTCTCGAGATCGACAGGTCGGCGAGTCTCCTCGATAAAACTCTCTTTACTGGTAGAGTCAGCGGGTTCAGCCATTTCGAAAATAGTATGATTCTAGAAGGGAGTTAAAAAATAATATTGCCGTAGAACACAGTGGAAACACAGAAGAGTGTGCAGAACGAAACGGAGTGTAGTGATGAAGACAGAGAGTCAAAGAGTCGAGTGAACGAGAACTCAAACTGCATATAACCCCAGGCTCCGAAGGCGCATTAAACGAAGTAGGACTGACGCGTCCAATCATTCCCGTCGCAAGATAAGACGGAGAATCACCTAACTGGGTCGCTAATATACGACGAGGAGAATCTGCAATGCTATGACCAGGATGCTAGTTGCAGGATGCTAAGGATATAAGCATGTATCCAAAAGGGTTCGACAGGCAAGACGGAGCATCCGCTAGTTAGGTCTCGAGTTGCTGCAATGCCATGACCAGGATTCTCGCCACAGCCTGCAGGATGGAAGCGTGTTTCCGCAAGTGGGCGGGACGGGGAAAGGACTCGAAGGAGCCGGGCAAGGCACTCTAACGAGTACCAGCAGCTTTTATATGTGTAATCAATTAGTTGAAGGTTCTTAAGTAAATCATTGTACGATATTTTAGAGGTATTAATTCTATTAAGGCAAGTTCAATATATACCTCATGATACTTCAGTCGTAAGTTGTAGGGTGGACAATTCTCGTTCTCGGGAAGTGGGCACTCGGGAATAGGGAGTAATTGGAATGAGGGAGCTTTAGCTTCCACCTTGTGGAGATTTTTCCCGAGGGAAGGAGCTAGGCGGGGCACTAACGATTAACGGTCGGTAGTTCAAGCTGTAGTCAAGATTCTTGACTCCAGAAACACCACGGCAGGGGAGCACCCTGAATTAAGCTGTAGCAGCTCCAGCTTCAACCTCGAAGTCAGGCTATCGCTTGTGTTTTCCGAGCCGTTACCCCAGAGCGTTACGGATCCCAGCTGTTCCACACTGGTCTGCCGAATGTTTCGTGACGAACCCTGCACCTGAAGCGATACTTGCGATACTTTCGGGGGCCGTCACTCTATTAACGAATTGAATCTGATTCTACTCATATGAAGGATCCTGATTCCCCCGATAACAAAAATAGTATTTTCACAGCCCAATCCAAGAAAAAAAGACGCAGTGCTGTTGAAAATAATTGTTTCGAAGCCGGAGAGTGCTGCCCCTTTCGTTTGACCTACGTCGGAACAATGCCTGTCTGTGAGTGTCCCAAGAGGTTGGATCAAGCTATCGCTAAAGAGTGGGGGTTCCCGAGGCCTGAACCGGGTGGTGTTCCTATTGGACACGGAAGTGCGGAGGAAGCACTAGAAAAGTCAATCTACTACGGTAAAGTATCCCTCGACTGCGACGTGACGCGACGCACACTACGCTAACAACCGCTAGTGTAGATTGACCAGTCTTTGTAACGGATATATCTTCTTTAATACTATATAAAATAAGGAATCCTCAGAGGGCTTAGTTGAAATACTTATAAATAAGAATCACTGAAGTTTGCATGAGTTTTGGCTAAGAATTAGAGGAGAAATAACAGGTAGAACAGGTGAACTCTGTTGGACGCTGGTATGCGGAATAAGCGACAAGTGAGAGGTGTGCGTGCCGCAGTTGAGGTGGTAGTTTTGCGGCACAGTCGCGGCACAGTCAATACCTCGCTCGCTAAGGACACGGTTGAAACGCACAGACTTGAGGCGCTGGGAATCATTGATTGTGACTGTACGCCACTGAGTTTCTTCACGTCACTAATTCTTGGCAATTTACTACCTTATCCTATGTCACCAGCATGTTTCGGAGGTGTTCTCATCGACGGTTACGCTTTCAAAACGATAAGTGTATTGTACACCTCAGGGGATAGTGTTCTTTAATCTCGGGTATGGTTTTCCGGCGGAAAACCCTAGATTTATTGAGACCCAGCATGTGTCCGCGCGGCGTTTCTGGAATCTTTGGGACTTTGGGATACTTAAAAGTATGTGTTTGCAGTAGGATCTTGTCAACTACCCTAGTACTAGCACATCCAGAGCGGAATATGGTTACCTTCGGCTATGCACTCTTGGCAGGTCATCTTTCACTCTCCTGGGTTCCTGCATGAATACACATGGGCTAGACATGAAACTTATTTCCCCAACAACCATACCTCCGTATGCAAGCCCCAGGGATAGTCTCTGCTGGCTTTATTGTACTCGTACCTGAGTACCTGGATTTCAGGAGTACCTGTGAGGAGATATGAAGTCTTCGATGGCCTCTGAATCTGTGCACACGAATATCTTCGCTTCTTCGTATCATCTTTGTATCACGCAATCACACTACCCCCACTCAACATTCTCAGCACATATCTCTTACTCCTGATCAAAATCATGTCGACTATTCCGAAACCAAGTGGTCCTGACATTGATATTGGTGTGCAAAACCTCTCCAGGACCACAGTGGCCGCAGCAGCTAACGTCATGAAGGACATCAATTTCTGGCGATCAGTTGGACTTTATACAGCATTGCCAGTATTGTTGTTGTCCTTAGACTCTACGTTCAAGCGAAAGTCATCCGGAAGTTAGGATGGGGTGACGCTCTCATGGTCGTTTCTCTGGTGAGTGGTTATCATTAACCATGGGGAGAAACGTCTAACGCCCATAGTTCTTTGGGATATTGTCTTGTATCATGCTTACGATAGCTCATCATTATGGCTTTGGAAGGCATTTCTTCTACCTCACTGCCTCCGAAAGGGTCAATTCTCAAAGATTGACTTTCATCAACGAACCACTAGGTAAAGCATGCAAACTCTTACGATTTCTCAACAGGGAGGAAAACAACTGCTGACCAGATTTGCTAGGTATTGCCGGCTCAGCACTCGGACGACTTTCCTTCATGACGTTGATGTATCGTTTGTTTGGCACAACAAAATACCGGCGCTGGTTTATTATCTTCCTTATGGCTGAGACTATTGTCATCAATCTCGTCACTGCAATCACCATATTCACACAGTGCCCTGATGTTCGTACGCTTTGGGATGCGGCTGATTACCCGGGGACATGTTGGAGTCCGCTTGTCCAGGAATACACTGGGTTTTTTCAAGGATGTAAGATCTTCCTGAGCATCCAAAAGGAGGAATTTACTAACAAGAGGCACTCACAGCTTGCAACGCGGCAACTGACCTTACATTGACTATTCTTCCCGGTTATATCTTCTGGAGTCTGCAGATGACCACCAAGATGAAGCTTGGTCTGGCATCGTTGATGTGTCTCAGTATATTGTGAGTCATTTGGCCTTCCTTAAGCTGATATTCAACGCCGATAGTGAAAATGTTTTACAGAACTTCATTAACATATCTAGCGCATTTATTGCATCCCTCGTCAAAGTCATCCTCCTCAAATCCCTTGGCGAGCGATCAGACTACACATGTGAGCAGCTTCTCTACCTAATTCCCATGTCCCTAATATTTTTCTAACACCCTACAGTCAATACTGTTCCCTTCTTCACCTGGATTAAGTACGTATCCCTTCCTTGATGGCAGATATCTACTCTCTCTTCCGCAGCGAACTAACACTCCACAGTGTCGAAAACACCCTCGTCATCATAGCTGCATCCATTCCCATGATCCGACCATTATTCACCAGCGCTCCAAAACCATCCTCCTCGTACGAAATGAATAAGTATGGCTCAAGCAGTGCTGGAAAAGGCTATGCCTTGTCGTCCAAGCCACACGTCAGTACAGCGAAGTTTGACAATAGTAGCGAGGAGGTGATTCTCCCTGTACAGGGACAGGGAGACTTGGGGAATATTGTAAAGACGATAGCGTTTACAGTTAAGGAGGATGAGGAGCGCACTATTGGTGAGCGTGAATATGGGAGGCAGAGTGGTGTAGAGAGAGAGTGGTCGGTTAGCAAAAACGTGTAAAGTAGAGTTGGCAAAATATGTTTGTTACTGTTACCACTGTAGAAAGCTTAAAGGGTCTCGATATAGGCACACGAGAAATCATCACGTCTATATTCAAGTTTCAAAGTGAAGCCAAAGCTTCCATTACAGCCAATTCCACCACTTTAGAATACGTTCGAGTTGAGGACCGCGAGCCATCTCACTCGCATCACACAAATGGTGAGAAGATAATGCCGGAGAGCGTTGTACATCACTCGAGAACATGTCAGAACCCGAGCGGAATTGAAAGGTGGAGACCAAGTCTCGTCGAAAAAAGAATAGGAACCGTTGCGTTCTCGAACGGCGGACTGGATTACCCTAACGGTGCGAGACAATAACTGGAACGCCCGGGGCCTCCTGTGGCCTCCCCGGACTACGGCACGCGGGTAAGGACCTAGCACTTATGAAAGAGGATTCGAGGACCGCAGTGGGAATTTGGCGGGGCCAGCCAATAAATTTCGAATTTGGTTGTGCTTGCTGACACGCCACCAAATATAAGAGACTGGGTTAAAGTCCCAAATGAGTAACCAACCCCTTCGCTATCTCGTCCACCTTCGTTTCTAATCCATAGCAATTTAAAATATGCTGATCAGGCCTCACCAACACCGCCGCACCACGCTCCAACTGCAACCCCATAATCCACTCATTCCTCCTAGCGCCAGCCACAAGCTCAAAATCCTCGCCAAGAGTAGCAGCATTAATCTTCAGCATCTTTCCTGCAGGTTTCGGGAGATTGGATCGCAACTCCGCAAGCACATTTGACCAATGCGTCGTAAAGGTCGCAGAGAAAATCAGCGTGAAGGCATCGAAGGCACAGAGATCCAGAGAGGAGAATTGCTTGCATCCTAGGGCCGAAGGATCGAGCTCGTTGACGTATGAACAATCAATTGGAGGCAGTTTTGGGAGCTGAGAGGATGAGGGCGCTCTGGTTAGCCAGGCGTGAGGAAGGCGAGCACCAGCGCGATAAGACGGCACGAAGAGGGAAGCACTGGCTGGAATCTCGGTATCGCCATAAACATATCCAATGTGCAGGCCGAGATTATCAAAGTGCTCACGCTGGCCCTCGAGTCCTTTGAGGACGTCAGGGCGGGTGTTAGGATCACTGATTCGTTGGAAGAGGTTCCTTTTTGCAGTCTCGAGGTCGCTGTTGGTTGTGCCGAGGGTTTTGAGGAGCCCAAATATTTGCAGCCCATTCTTGACGCTTTGTTGGGAGTTGACGAGGGCTACTTGACGACGTTCGGACTGGTAGGTTGCGAGGAGGGAAGGCCCGCCCCAGTTCTGGTGGATGGCGGCGAGTTTGTAGGCGAGGTTGTGGACGTCCGCGAGACCGCAATTGAGTCCAAGACCTCCTGTTGGTGGAAATGAATGTGCTGAATCTCCAGCTCTGTCATAGGTATGAGTGAAGTTCGGCACTGAGTGATGCAACAGAGAACACATACAGGAAGATGTTTCCAACACTGTAACTCTCAGCAACTTTCCGACTCAGCACCCAGGGGCGCCAGCTGAGCACGTCAAAAGGAATTGAGCAGCCGATCGCCGTTGTTACAACTTTCCGGCAATGTTGCTCATCCCAGTTCTCAACTGGATTCTTATCTGACTATAGAATTGTTATAAGTAAATAATTATCAAGACAGCGCTCCACGTACATCGAAGTTGCAAATGAGGACTTGATTTCCACTCAAATCGTATCCAATTATGAACCCCGAGACCTCGGGATCCATGATCCAGTGCAGCATTCCAACTTGTTTACCTATGACTGGGCGAAGATCCGCATTGAAGTGGATGGTCATCATGGTATCATCTGTTGTGGATGTTTAGCAGATGTGAGAAGTCTTTTTGCCAACCTTACATGTTGACTCTCCTTCACTCTCAATCTTCAAAGTCTCTCTGACTCTGCTTTTAGCTCCGTCGCAGGCGATAACATGCCGGGAGCAAACCTCGTATGTCTTCTTTGCATCCCGATCTTCTATCAAAGTCGTAACTCGATAATCGTGCTGTTCCCTCTGTTAATCCGTATCTTCTATAGTAGCCTAGCATAATATACCTGCTTACAACTTATGAAAGAGTGGTTCTTTCGAATCTCCACGACTCCATCTCGGGCAAGTCGTTTAGCCACGAGTTGTTCGAATGCAGGCTGCGGAATATTGTGGATCATCTTCCAGATTTCTGTCAATTTCCTACTTTACCAAGGGAAAAAGAAGACTTGCCGTTGGTGTATGTTCCAGTACTTCCGCGTCCATTCGTTCGTAAGGGAGACTTCCAACATAATGGCCCGCCAAACTCGTGACGAAATTAACCCAGTACGCATCATCTCTCTTGGAACCTAGGCTTCGGATATCATTGACATCGAGATCAAACTGTCGACAGATTTCCAGAGTTCTGGGCGATAAGGCGTGTGCTTTGGGCGCAGCTAATCGTGTTGGATAACGCTCGATTATGAGGCATTGAACTACGAGTCTCAGCATAGAAGAATGCATTTGCACTTGCTCTCACCTCCTAATTGAGAGAGCATATGAGCAAGCAAAAGCCCTGTTGGGCCCCCGCCTACAATAAGAATTGGAACGTCCACATCATTCGTGCTCGACGTCGTCTCGGAGTCGGGCTCATGATCAGAATGGGGAGCCATGCCTACTGACGCTGGATAGCTGTCGCTAGAACAGGATTGTGATAGAAGGCGTTTTGTGCACTATGTGGAAAGTAGTAGAAGCACTAGCAGAAGCAGAAGCAGACGGAGAAGAAGAAGAAGAAGAGGAGGAGGAAGAAGAAGAGGAAGAATGGAACACCACCTGCCGATGCAGCCTCCTTACTTTTAAAGGTTCCCGCGGGGCCGTTCACACCCGGCCCCTGCCCACAGGCTCCCGCCATTGCCGGGGGCGGCGGTACCTCGCTGTTGAGACCTGTGTGGGGAATACTGGGACTGAAGTGGGGAGGGATTTTAGTTTCCAAAGCGCGGACTTGAGTGAGTCGCTGTTCTAGCGCTCAAAAGAAAGCAGGCCCAGCCTACGTTGAACCGCGGAATGATGTAAAGCATCTGGTTTCTTAGTCTGAGATGCCTTGTGATTGAAGGGCGAAAAGGTGGTCGTGGTCGCTGGTAGCGGGCTCTGAAGTGGTGCTGGCGGGCGCTAAAATTAGAATTAGAATGGTAGTCTAGTCCCACCCCAGTAGAGATTATCTCTGCACCACACCTTTCCCTTTCCCTTTCCCCTTCCCTTTCCTTCAGGACAATAACATCTCCACGTCTGACGTCCATGGCCACTGTACTTCTATCGGGCCCGTCACAGGTACTAGAGCTGTGTCATATGCAATGAGACTGACTGCTGTCTCAAATGAGCACTGGCAGTCCGAGAGGCAACACCATGCGAAGGGGTTCAGCTTCTATTGACGGCTGTCCTCGGGCAGACATACGCCCTTATGTCCAAGAATGAAAACCTCCGAATGACAAGCCAAACTTTCCATAGACTTCGCTTCTACTGGGCACGGCAATACGGTATGTTCAATTTGCGTCAAGCGTTATATAGAGTACCTTCTTTGCACGCTTCTGAGGAACAAAAGTTGAAGTGCTGGAAAGTCTGGTCTGCACAAAAGGTTCAGCATAGGGCGGTTCTTGGCCACTATGTCCTCGATGGACATATTTACAAGTTCTCAGGCTATGCAGTGTGCGCTCGCCACGTCACGAATCCCCTTCAAATGTCAGCACCAGATGCCGCATTCGATGAAACTACTGCGAATGACTAGATCGTTCAAATGCGCAAAGGATAGCCGCCCAAATGGTCCTTTCACGAAATCTTCGTCACTTTATTCTCATCCAAGTATATGCAAAATGACGATTTCTTACTTCAAACTTCACATTGCGCGTTGGTTAGAAGGTCTGCAGTCTCTTGCTGCGGATGTCCAAGAAGCTGGTGGTCAACCTTGTGTTAGAACTCCATCAAGAGAAACAGTGCACACGCAATAATTCGACTTTACAAGAGCATCTACAGAGGAATGAGTCGAGTTCTGTTGATAAGATGGAACTGCTAATACGCTGGCACTCCATTTTCCTCAATCTTGCGACACCTTCAACAGCACTTTGCAGAAAAATATGCGTGACTTACGATATCCAGCAAAAGCTTCACGGTACGGGCAGAGAATACATCGCTGGTTTCGATCTGGTTGTCCGGTCGCAAAGTGGCGACGCATTAAGAGCTGTGCTGCACGCCTTAGCAATACAAGACATTGTTGAAAGGATGCCACTCAGGCTGTCGGATATTTCGTTACCAAAACGGTATTTTTACCCCTTATTTTAGTGCCACGCAAGCACTACCCCTTTCGGTTAGCTAGGATTTCATTTCTTAGGTCTCATAAACTGGGGTTATCACTATATATACTCAGTCCATTTTTCCATAGAAATGCAGACATCTTTCCCTACACAGTTTCGAACATTCAACAATCACGTGACTATCTGCTCGATACAGGCGTTCACACACGATCCATCTCCCTCGGCAATTTTTGCTGTATCGACAATCTACAGTGCGAGATGTATTGGAGGTTACCCGTCCATCTCTGCCCCTAAAAGTGTCAATTGGGAAAGTGTTTGGGAAGCGGATCTGTCAGAAACAGCACAGTTGAACACGTTCATGGGCCTTGATAAGGACATGAAGACTTTTCTCGATGGTGAATATTTGAGAAGTGCCCCCAATGCAACAACAGCCAACCTGATGTACGAACTCAATTCGCTCCAAAGTGCTTTAAACTTGATTGCATCTCGTTGGGGGGGATCACACGAGATATACAAAGTCCTCCAACGGTGGGTTTCAATCGCGAATGAGAGACAGTCGTCTACTATCTGAGATTCCGAAGCAAAATGATCATTGTCGTGGCTTTCCCCGCTTCCGATAATGCTTGCCTGGCAGGGGAATCGAGAAGCGACCCTCTGGTGGGGAATGAGATGTGGGGAAGCCTGGACTACAGTCCACCCGTCTCAATTAGAAAACCTAGTCGGCCGATATCTTTAGATCTATCTTTGTAGTAGCTCTTGGGGTAGAAATTTGGATGTACGAGGAGGGATCGGGCGGGATGGGAAGACCTCTTCACGAGCTGCAACATGCGAAGACCCGAGGCCTCCTGGTTCCCGCTCACCAATCTAAACGATCCTCTTCGCTGGTTAACTTTCAAGAAGTGGGCCGCCTATCCCTTCAAGGAGATTCTAGCTCCCTCAAAAACAATGACAAAATATTCTTACGATCGACTGTGATATTGCAGTCTTTATGTTACGAGAAGCTTATTCAGTAGGAATTAGTTTGGACAGGTCTGCCGTGCCATATTTGCAGCATAACTCTGACACACTGGATCGTAAAGTATTCACCGTGCCGCTCTTAGAATCCACTTTCGGTTAGCTCCACAACCCCCTGCATATAACTATGGCTAATAAGGCACCGTAACAACTGGCTATCAGTTGAAGTCACGTGTTCTCAAAGAATGTGGCTGCCTATGATTCTTCTCATGTATATATAGCTGCTCCCTAGCCTCAGATTGCAGCTCTTCAATCGACTCCCTTTCGGCCAACCGACACCGGCTAAACTCACGACGTGTCATTTTTTGAGAACCACCCGAGACCTCCAGTCTCATCGATTTTGTTTAGACACTCACCGCGAATGAGTTGCGCGAAATGAGCCAAAAAATAAATACCTCGCGATTTTACTACGAGTGGAAAGGCCATACTATTTCCGATGTCTCCGCTTTCCGCTCCATAGCCCTTTCACTGAGACCGAGCAAACCTATCATTTATTTGGCCGGCGACTCTTCCTTCGACAACAAATACTGGGTACCATCAAGTGGCCGAGGCGGTGAATCTCTACTTGTGGATGTACCCGAAATCTATCGTGCTGCTCTTGATCGACCTCATCCGAAGCCTGATATTGCCTTCTGGCTAAATCATTTTCTGAGCGACCGCGCAACAGCACTCAACTTGGCAGTTGAAGAGTCTACCCTACGGGAACGAGATAACGACCTCCTAGATCATGATAAATTCATCAGAGACAATATCCGCGCTGAAGACATCCTCATTATCTCAATAGGCGCCAATGACATTGCGCTGAAGCCAACATTCGCAACCGTACGCCACATGCTCCAGCTTGCCTGGTTGACTCCACGTAGCTCTCTTCAGCGAGGAACTGCGTGGTCTCTAAGCCACTTCACGAATATGTTTAAGGATCAGGTTCAAGCATATGTTTCTAGACTCGTTGAGAAGCATAAACCTCGAGCTCTTATCGTCTGTATGATATACTATCCCCTTGAAGCGGATGCATCGGAACAAAAGAGCTGGGCAGATTTTCCATTAAAGCTGCTGGGATATAACCGATTTCCTGGACAATTACAAACTGCTATCATGCAAATGTACGAACTCGCGACGAAGCAGATCCGGATTCCAGGAATAAATGTTGTACCATGTGCACTTTTCGAGGCTATGGATGGGAAAAATAAGGATGACTATGCGGCCAGGGTAGAGCCAAGTGCAGAAGGAGGACGCAAGATAGCATTGCAGTTGAAGGAGATAGTAGAATCATTGATTACAGTGGCAGAGCAATAAGATTGAATTTCTGAACTAGGACTGAGCTAATTATTATTTATTATAATAGGGTAGTTATATATATATTTAAGGGCGAGTTCTCGTACTAGAGGAGTTAAATATTACTTAATGAAATTATGGTTATATACTTATATATAATGACGTTAAATTAGTTAACTATTAATTATATTATATATAAATTTAGTAGTCTAAGTAGGGCTCAAAACCGTTGCTCTAACAGTCCCCTATAGAGTCGATATAGACTTATACTTGTCACGACACTAGAATCGGGCTCTGTGCAGAGGGCTAGTTGAGTCAGTTCTGAAGACGATTCTTAACTAAGGAAAGAAGAAAGGAAAGTTTAAGGGCAAAGTCTTATCTTAAATACACAATTAATATCAGCCTGCGCCGCTTCTTTTACGCAGTCTAGTGTGTTCCCCTATTCCGCGTTCGGTAATGTAAGCGAGGTGGTAACGGCAAGCTGAGAGCTAACCGTGACACCACAGGACTTGAGTCTCTGCGTGCTAAAAGTGCTGTCGTTTACATAAATACTGTCCAGCTCTATATTACCGTCGGTATCTGCAACGTCAACTGTACTGGCTAATACGCCCCCCGGGGGGTGGTTGGGGGGTGGTTGAGCTAGATATAGTCGTCGTCCTCATAGGAACGTCGAAACTTGAAATAGATAGTTAACTAGTAGTAAATAAAGCCCCTATCATCTAAGACCCTTCACTACAGCAGGCTACCGTTTACTATCACAAGCTTCCAGCTTGAACAAGAATGCAGTTCCTTCAAAGACACGCGAGCTCGGTAAGATTGTGCATCATGTCCTCGCATATGTAACCCAGTAGATAGATCGTGTATATGACAAAGAGCACAAGAAGGGCTGCGCAAGCTGATGTTTATACACACTGCTTGGCGGCGTGATCACTCCCCGCGAAGACAAATCTCACAATAGGGTGAAAAAATTGAGCTGTAAAACATTCATGAAGACTGAAGCTTATGCTTGAAGCTCTCTCAATCGCTTTGCATGTCTGGCTCTAAAGCAACAATAGCAACTTTAAATGAGCTATTGCTTCTTGGCGTGTGTAATTTTGGAGAGTCCGGGTATGAGCAAGGATTGGTGTGGTAGATGCCGCCGTCACTTACTGAACTGAAGCAGTAAGAGGCGAGGGAGTGGATTAGCGTCGAGTAAATAATGTCGTCGTTGGCACAACTGCCGTCGATCGCGATGTTGTTATCGACCTTGATGCTACTGTCGACGACCGAAAGAGATTGATCAGATGCTGGGGTAAGTGAGACTCGAATGCAGGGCAATGACTGGAGCAGGTTGAAGTATGGTGCATGGACTCGTTCGATCGAAGATTAAGGTTGGTCTATTGCTGCGTCCTGGGCCGGCAACAGCCATTTTTCAGGAATGGCAGATGATTTTGCTTGACAGAGATCGACAAGGAGGGGGCCGGTGTGACGGGATTTATAAGTAGTAGAAGGTGGCCGCGATCATTCATCATTTGGTATACATTGGAACGTACAAGTGGGTAAAGTAAATTATTCGAGTCTTGCCGATCGAATGTTGAATTTCAAGTGGACTGATCGTTGATCATATTTAGCGGTAGATTAGCACCGGAGATGGACAGAGGATTGTTGAAGAAGAGGAAGTGGTATATAGATAGCTACTTCGATAGATGCCTTCCATTCGTTAGCCTCAATCCAATCCAATCCATTAGTCTGCATACAAACACCAGCCCACACGTCTAGGTTGCAGCAACTTCAAGCTTTCCTCCAGAAGCGACGACCTCGCGAGCAAGGTCAAGTCTACCACACCCCATCACACCAAACAAATCCACAAGAAAGGAAAGAAAAGCAAAAGCACCACACGAACGCCAATCAGTAAAAGCAATAGACAGTAACGCCGCACCGTGATGCAATGATGCAACAATGCAACGGGAGCATATCCTCCTCTTTCTCATCTTCGTTTCCAAAATGCGAGCTCTCGCTCGATCCGACGCCGAACGTCTGCGGGTCGAGGTATCATATCGATCAACTGCCCCTCGACTCGTAGACACCCAACTCACCCCCTCTCCATTTGGCCTGGCAAGCCCCTCACCTACCTCCCTCGCCACCTCTTGCCAAGCCACCACCCTCAGTAAAGTCCCCTCCCACTCGCCAACCTCACAAAACTATACGGCACATTCTGCCCCACCAACAACCTCAGCGTCTCCACCGTCGTAAACGCACTCGTGTCGGCGGTCCCATACGCCGTCCAGCCGCACTGTTCCGCGACCGCCAGGGGATCACTTTTTCTCGGGCCATTAGCCAGGTCTACGAAGACTTTGCCTTTACCTCCATTGCTACTATTCACGCCATCCCTGAAACCCGAATTCAAACCTGTACCGTTCATTTCTCTCTCTCCCGCGGCGGCTGTGGCCAAGGCCTGGAGGTTGAGTGATGAGGAGGACTTGCCGTTAGAAAAGTGGCGAAGAAGCGGTTGGACGAGATGGCTTTTATCCGGTGGGAGGGCGGAAATGATCGCGAAAGGCTGGTCGACTCTTTGGACGCTTTCGATACTCGTAAACGGCTCCACCCCACTCGCCAACGGTCCTTGAGCCTTAAACCCTACCGTATAAATCTTGCCAATATTCAGACTCCTCAATGCAAAGATTGCGCTCGCGGCATCCTCGCCATTACTTGACAGAATAATAGCTGCGCGATCTTTGTAGGCGGAGGGCGCAAAATCACGAGTGAGAGTAGCGCGTATACCCTTCCAAGTCGCGTTGTCGCCGACAAAAGTCGAAGCCGCGCCTTCACCGCGAACAACAATCGTGTCCACGGCGCCAATAGTGCGCGCCGCGTCGGAGAGCAGCGGGATATAGGGCTGGCTTGCTGGGAGCGGAGGATTGATATATGCGCCGCCGAAATTGGGCTGGAGACAAAAAGCCTCGACAGAACCTTTCACTCCTCGATCGACGGAAGCGAAGTTGTGCGGGAGCCCGAGCTCGTTGAAGCACTTCTCGAAGAAGGTTGCTTGGGGAGTGGAGCGGAAAGAACCGATGGCATAGATGTTTTTCTTGGGGAGCTGGCCCATAGTGGATAAGGCCCCGTTGATCTCGGCTGCGCTCATTTGGCCGGGTGCTGCGACGATGGGGAGGAGAGGGTGCGTGATGGGGCTGAAGACTGTGTTTAGGGCTCGGGAGAGTTGACCGAGTTGGCCCATGTTGACGGCTGATAAGGGAGGACCGTCTGGATTATTGGCTTTGATTTGAGAGCGAAAGTACTCCAGTTCGTAGTTTTCGGACATGGAGTTGATGATGGTGATCATTTTGACGATGTCGCCGTACTTGCGGCACTCCTCGAAGATGGACTGTGCTTGAGGCGAGGGCCACTTGAACGTGCCGGAAAAATCGTGGAATGCGGAAATGATCCTGCTGTTGCCTCGCTGCTCGAATAGACGTCTTCGGATGTCTTCTGGTAGCCAGACTTCCACGTCGATGTACTCGCATCCCCACTGTATGGCTCGGTAGAGGTATTGGTAGTACAGTTCAGGGTTGTCCATGGGGAAGCGACCGTTTTCACGGGTACAACGTGTGGTGAAAATGATAGGGAGTTCAGTCCTTTGCCGCAGGAGCATGACTTGCTCTCCCACGTAGCTCAAACTTGGGACAGCGCTGAAGGTTCCGTCCGCTAATGGCTCCTTCAACAGATCCACACGTATTTCCACCGCATCTGATCCCACAGAAAGAATATCCAAGTTTGACAGCGCTGTCCGGACATCCGGAAACGTAGTGGAAATAAAATATGTCCTGGGTTTGGTGATCAAAGCCTCGTGGTGACTGATCTGTCCAAGAGTAAACGCAATGAAGCGCGAAAGATCCCTCCGGAAAAATGGTGTTTCCGTATATAAGAACTCGTAGTCCGAGGCGGCGGACAAGTCAAGGTCTGGCGGCATTCCCAAGTTCACGCAATGTGCGTTGATAGCTACCATGAGCATCTTGTTCCGCATTCCAATATCCGCTTTGGCATCGCTGGCCGCAACCCCTATCACCGTTCCATGATCTTCACTTCCTAATGCTGAGAATCCCGGAGCCAGGCGGTATGGCTTTCCCAGGACATCCGCAAAAACAGAGACAATCTTCTCTTGGCCCTGACCATAGACAATGACCACTATCCGTGTATCTCCCACTCCAGCTTTCCTTTCATTGATGACACCATTTGTGCTTTTCGGCCGCGCCGGCGTAGGAACAGACTGTAGCTGCTTGGTCGCCATGTCGTCGCCAATGGATATCACCACCAAACTGGAGAAATCGCTATATGCTTTCGAGGTCTCGTGTAGGTTTGAGGAAGCCGGGGAACGTTCGAGGTGTATGCTGACTGCGGGGGAGAAATGTCCAGTAGACGTCTTGCATGGCAATGCACTTGCGCGCTTCTTCGGGAGATTATAGGTCGGTGGGAGTGAGGCAGGTGATGTGCGGCGCAAAGTGGGTGGGAGTATAGCTCTTGATACACGTCTGGAGATATAACACAACCGTTATCGTATGTAGGATGTGACGGGCCGTTAAGCTTCAGGGTCGAATTGGTCTGATACTGGAATCTGCTGTGCAACTACCGCCCATAATCGGTGCCCGTGATGGCGTCGTATTGGACCACTGGCATGGGCAGAGCTGGAGCTGCTGGGTGGGATGAGCGGGAGAATCTGGCACGCGGCTGCGTGACAAGTAGAGCTCGAGATGAGTTTCCGTTGCGAATCTAGTGCAGAAGGATGGTGATGTAGCAAGCAGGAAACACATTGGAATTCCGCCGGAGGTTTTTTTCGGGGTAGTGCGTGAGGATGCTTGGAGCAGTAGGGGCCGACAGGAGTTGGAGGGCTGAGACTGCGGGTGCGAGGGACCAGGAGGGACCAAAGGAGGCAGATCAATGGAGGGATTGTACCAACTGCGGCATGCGGATCTGAGGTGTAACAGAGGACCTAGCAGCTTGCATTTTCCCAGCCAATACGCACGCGCAAGTCAATCGAGGGTGCCTCTGGCGATGGCAGTACGCATGGAAAAATCGACGAGAACGAGGGAGGGAGCTCGGTGTGGATTGTTCCACCGACCAAGGCGTAGAAACGGTCGCGATGGCGATAGTGGATAGCAGGTCGCCAACGCGGGATGTTCTTCCAGCACTGTGACAGGTACGAATGGCTACAAGCGGAATCGCTCAGCGTTACCGGTAGCGACTTTTGGGCCAGAGTGTGACCTTGATGACCGTCTGGGAGGCCAGCCCAGGGCCTGCGTTTGCTGGGGGCCTGGAGCCGGAAGGCGGCCAAGAGATACTACGTAGATGGGGGAGTCGCCAAATGTGGGGAGAGACGGAGGTCGACTGGATACGAAGGAATCGGCCGAGGACTCAAAACTTCCACCAATCACCACCACAGCATCATGCCAATTTGACCTCGGAATCAATATCAATCTGCAAATATAGAGTGAGTGCGCAATGTAAGATCTCTTGCTGAGATGCGCTTTGAAGACGGTTTGCAGACCCAGCATTGCTTTAATATCACGCAGGGTACTAACCTTAATATATGAGGGGTCCTCTATGCTTGTTTTACATACGAATGCCACAGGCTTAAGGAGAGGCTCTCGAGGCTGTTCGCACCAACGGCACATCTGCGGCGGAGTATTTACCCTCTTAGCCTGACCTTTGGATGAATTCAAAACGTTTTCAGTGGTCCTTTGGACGATGCAGGTCATCGATCAAAATTCTCCATAATGAAATTTGTTGACGGTGAAATGGGATATCTCCTGTCTAGATCCGACTTCATCAAGTGGACTCTGAATATATTTCCCCCTAGTTTCTGAGTCAGCCCTTCAAGTTGAAAGTTAGTTCATTTGTGTTTATGGGCTTCGCATTTTGATTTCTCCTTAATAGGGGCGCGGTATGTGGAGTTCGTCTTTCTGGAGAAATGATTGCAGAGGTTATCTCGTATGGCTCTTTTGATCGGCGGAAACAGGTTTCTTGTTGTTTCATCGATCTAAATTTGGTTCTTAGGGGAGCAAATTGTCCGAAAAAAGACTAGACGATCTGATTGTCTGTTCATGTGGAGTTGACGATGTGTTTCCTTCAAGGAGTTCGGATGCTTTTCATACTGTTATTTGTATTCTTCTGTACCGGATGCGATTCTGCGCGGAAGTGCCGACCATTGGTGCTTATGCTTTTCTCTCCCTCATTGCCATTTCAATCTCACTTTCTCTATACAAGACCAACGAAGCTTTCTGAATCTGTCCCTTTTTCCATTCTGTGACATTTTCCCAGCCCTCTCTCCATCATACTGCGACGACTGAAGTAGAGACCTTTCTCTTTCCTGCCTCGGGCGCTTGGAAGTCAAGAATTACTGCCAAAACAATGCATTGCTTCCCATTGGTCGATCTTGAGTACCTGTTCACTGTCTTCATCTCTCTTGTCCGATGCTTGTAGTTGCATATAATCGAGTATCAGGGACCGCCAACGCGACTCTTCACTGTGGACGTCTAAGTTACGAGATAAATACAACGGGGGAAAGGTACCTTGCGTCCGTATTCTCTGATATAGGCAAGAAAGTCGAATCACAGTCTTCAGCCTATTGAAGGCGCATTAACGGTTTTTCTCCTTCGCTCGCTAACTCTCGTATTCCTCATGTTGTATGAGAATCTTCTCGAAGTCGGACCCTCCGTATCATTGCAATTGCGGCACCAATCATGTCCCACAGCAGTGGTTTCCTACGCGGAATAAGTTTTCTTTTCTTCCTTTCTTTTTTCTGTCTGTCAGGAGCTCAGTTCCTTATCCCCTTCACCTGATCGATCAATTCCTCCTTCATGCCAAGTTGCCGCCTCATCCCCATCAGCCTCGCCTTCGTCATTGTGGGACCCTTCGACGCCTCTTCCGCCCTCATCCCACGAGTTCCGCCCCCTTGGAACGCCATCTCCAATCTCCAACGTCTGCGGGATACTCGGCTTCTGCTTTTCCACTTCGATCACAAGGCAAGACACTGCTTTCAATGTCTCCTCAAAACGACCGAGAAATCACCGCCTGGCAGCTGCCCTCGGACACTGGTCACTCAGCAAGACAAATCACATCCCAAACCGCCATTCGCCTCGTCCACATTTTTCACTGGGTCAAAGTCACGTTTTCGCGGCTCAACCGGGATAATGCCGGCTTGGCCCCTCGGCTGCTGCAGCTCGCCAGCGCTCCGATGCAATAAAAAGCCTCTCAAAGCGACGACGTCATAGAATCAACATCCCAAAACGATGGAGCTGAATCCACCAAAACCCGCCCGAGAACAGAGTTTTGGTTTGGGGACTCCGAGTACTCCACGATGGAGCCAATGGCTGGACTGCAACGGTGGGACTGGGAATGCTTCGGACTTGCTGGAGGAGGAAAAGTTGGCGGTTGATTGGGCGCACGATGGTGGTGGGCTAGAGGCGCTGGACTGGCATCGTCATATGGCTGGCAGTTTCAAACCCGATGATACGAGTAAGTGGTCGTGGACGCCTACGTCGTGCTCCACCCCATGAGTAGGTAGGTGGAATATATAGGCTATCCCTCCATCTCCTTTGTGCTCTTTCTTTACAGTCTACTCTCTTAGGTCTATCCTTTAAGTTAATTCCTCCTCTGCCAAGATGTTAAATCTGCGAGGAAACAATAATGCAGATAGTACAGCATCGACTGCCATCAACTCATCAGACAACATCCCGGCCATACCCCGCAACCCTATCATCGGCGAAAACAACAGAAACGTAAGATTACAACCGCCAGAGAAAGGAAATGGACAAGAAGCGGAGGGAAAGATTTCAGTTAGGATTACACTGCGGACTGTGGTTATGGCGATATTGGTTGCGATGGGAGGTAAGCTACACTGATTCTCCCCTTTCGCAGAAAATACTAACTCGGCTTAAGGATTCATTTTCGGCTACGACACTGGACAGATTTCCGGCTTCCTGGAAATGGATGTCTTCCTACGAAGATTCGGAGAACCAACCACAGATCTTCAAGACCACCCATCTGGATACTACTTCACAAACGTTCGATCTGGGTTGATTGTTGGTTTGGTACGCCTCTACTCTCCACATCACACATATATGCTAACCTCGTCAGCTCTCAATCGGCACCCTAATCGGCTGCCTCATCGCTGGCCCTCTCGCCAACCGCTACGGACGCAAATGGTGCGTCCCCGGCTGGTGTATAATCTTCTGCATCGGCGTTGTCGTACAAATGGCCGTCTCCCCAGGAATGTGGGTAGGCCTTGCCATGGGCCGCTGGGTCGCCGGCCTCGGTATCGGCGGCATCAGTGTCCTCGTCCCTCTCTACATGTCCGAAACCTCACCCGTCAACGTCCGCGGTGCCGTCGTTTCCTGCTATCAGTTATTCATCACAATTGGTATATGGACTGCGGATTGTGTGAATTATGGCACCTACCAGCGTACCGACACGGGCTCTTACCGTATCCCTATGGGCATTGGCTACATTTGGGTTTTAATTCTCGGGGTTGGGATTTGCTTCCTCCCCGAGTCCCCAAGACACGATTGGAACCACGGCCGCAGCTCCCGAGCCCGCACAACTATGTCGAAATTCTACGGCTTACCTGAACACCATCCAATGATCGAGACCGAAACCGCCGAAATTGAAAAAGTAATGCAGGCCACTAAAGGCGATCACCCATGGTACGAAGCCATCACCGGTCCCCGAATGGCATACCGTGTGTCTTTGGCGATGGCACTGCAAATGCTGCAACAGCTTACTGGAGCGAATTACTACTTCTACTACGGCACCACGGTATTCACGGGCGTCGGGCTCTCGAACCCATATGTCACAGCCATTATCTTAGGTTCTGTGAACGTATTCAGCACATTCTTCGGCGTGTATCTTGCTCGCCACGCTAGGCGTCGACCTTCACTCTATTTATCCGCGCTCTGGCAGACAATGTGTTTCCTGATCTTTGCTTCGGTCGGGCAATTCAAGTTCAAAGACGCACCAGAAGACTCACACACCGCTAAAGTCGCCGGAACCGTCATGATCGTATTTGCATGTCTCTTTATCGCGAGTTTTGCGATAACGTGGGGACCGCTGGTGTGGGCTTGTATTGGGGAGATGTTTCCTTACCGATACCGTGCCGTTGGAATGGCTTTTGCTACTAGTGCCAACTGGTTTTGGAACTTTATGCTGGCATTCTTCACACCTTTTATTACGAGCGATATTCAGTACGCCTACGGATACGTATTCGCCGGCTGCAACTTAGCTGCCTTTTTTGTGGTTTACTTTTTCCTCATTGAGAGTTCCGGAAAAACTCTCGAGGAAGTGGACGCCATGTACCTGCTTCATGTCAACCCAAGGACCAGCGAAAGCTTCGTTTTTGACGAACAACTCAAAAATTCGATTGGAGGCGGTGATATCGGCACAGACAATATGAGATTGAGAGCCAGAGGAAGAAAGGTTAACAAACTCGAGGAAGGCGGACATGGCGGAGTGTTCCACGACGAAGGAGACGCCGAGAAGCAACTTGGAAACACTGAAGATGTCACCAATTCTGGTCATCCAGTGGTCAGTAGTGGTGGGAATGGCATGGTCTAAAGAGTTGAGAGACTTTCTTTTATCTGTATATATATGCTTGGGTTTTGGCTAGAGTCTCACATTTGGGGGATTGTATTGGCATTTGCATCATGAGCTTGGAGTTATGAGGTGGGAAGATCAGATGGTTAGGTAGATTTTACCATGTCACGATTGGATGGCATGTTAAATATAGTTATCAAAGATCATACTTCAACATACCTGTTCCTGTCTTCTGATCTTCAAATTCTCCTCCATGCCAGATTTCTATCCATGGACATTCACGCGTTATATTAGAATAGAGAAATCTGGAGTATTCTACAGCCATATCGATATCCCATTTTGTGATAATCTTCATTTTCCCGAAGCATCATTCCCAAGAACGAAACGTTCGAGGACCAAGATTGACTCGGGGGAAGGCTTCCCAACACCTAACACTTCAGAGAATTCCAAGGCCCGAAAAGCGTATCTTTATTTACCCCGAGTCTTCACATAATCCAGTAAAAACGCTTCACTTTCTCTTCCATTCAGAAACCATAAATTCAAAAAATTCAAAACCCGAGAGACGTATCTTTATTTATCCCAGCTCCTCATACGATTCGCTTCCTATGGCGGCAAAGTTCTTTTCCGCTTGGATTTTTGGGCCTGAGTGCCTGAAAGAAAACGAACCACGGGCCGTTCGGACTGCCGACCACTGCGATTCTTCAACATCGCATGATTTCCCAGCACCGTGGTTCTTACCTGCCCTTGCTCCTACGCTCCCAGCGGTACCGAACTCCTCTCCGCAACGGAGTTGGGGGCTTACTACGTACAGGGGAAAATAGTTGTTATCCGCCACATATGATTTACCCAATTAGATATAGAAGCAGTGATATCCTGACCAGGTTATTGGTCAGTCCACTCCGAATTTTCCACTTTA